>RXID01015768.1:0-155100 GCA_005019695.1 Trichopus zeylanicus subsp. travancoricus | reverse complement strand
AATATTCAAGAGTTCTATTTGTAAATGTATAAATATTAAATTTTTAATTTAAAATTTTACGTTTAAAAATTTTTAATGTCTTTTTTTGTAAAATTTTATTTAAAAAAAATAAACTTTAGACTTTATGAATAACAATATTCAATGGATTTATTTATAAATGTACAAATATTAAACTTCTAATTCAAAATTCTAAGTTTTAAAACCTTCAATATCTTTTTTTTAAAATTTTATTTTGAAATAATAAAATTTGGACTTATTGATAAATAAAAAAAATTCAAGTGGTCTATTTATAATTATATAAATATTAAACTTGTAGTTTGAAATTTTATATTTTAAAACCTTCAAAATCATCTTTGTAAAATTTTATTTTAAAAAATAATAAAGTTTAGACTTATTTACAAATAAAAAAATTCAAGGGCTCTATTTGTAAATATACAAATATTAAGCTTGTAATTTAAAATTTTATGTTTTAACACCTTTAGTATCTTTTTTGTAAAATTTTATTTTAAAAATAATAAAATTTGGACCTATTTATAAATAAAAATATTTAACGGGTCTATTTATATATGTATAAATATTAAACTTGTAATTTAAAATTTTAAGTTAAAAACCTTTAATATTGTGAAATTTTATTAGAAAAAGATAAATTTTGGCCTTATTCATAAATAAAATATGTGAGGGGTCTATTTGTAAATATACATATGTTAAACTTGTATTTAAAATTGTAAGTTTTTAAAATGTCCAATATTGTAAAATTGTATTAAAAAAATATAAAATGTGACTGTAATTATAAAGAAAAATAATGTTTGAAGGGTGCTATTATAAATGTATGAAATATCAACTTATAATTTAAATTTTATACAACGTTTATTTGTTAGAAAATTTTAAACAAGTTATGTCCTTTTCGTAAATTTTTATTTAAAAATAATATATTTTGACTTATTTATAATAAAATATTTAAAAAATCTATTTGTAAATATATAAATATGTAAATTATAATTTAAAATTTAATTAAATGTTTATTAGTGAATATTTGAATGAAAGAATGAAAGATAAGAAATTAAAAAATTTAATGGATTTAATTGTAAAATTATAGAAAGTTAAAGTTGAATTTATGAAAAAATTTGATTAAATAACAATAAGAGGTTGTAGATAATAAATTTGAAAAAAAATATGAAATCACAGAAAATTTTAATAAATAAGGTACATCTCGATGATTGTAAGTAAAAAGTTCAAATGATCAGGGAAAAAAATTTAAATATTAGAAAACTGTTGAACATTTTTGTAAATATTCTATCGTCGGGGTCTTAAATGTAAAGAACCTTTCTGGTCAAATAACATTTCCCCCATTCCAGGGTCTTAGATGTAAAGAATCTTATCGGTTGTGTTGAATCCGATTACATCAGATCTGAATCGAACCCGTCCCATACCGGGTTTGGACTGGCACACCCGCATCCGCTTCCAAACAAATAACACAGTCGCCACCGTTGAATATACTTCCAGCGGCCAGGATTCATTTCATGGCTCAAATGAGGTGCAAAACCTGATGGGAAGAGTTTTCTCCTCCTCTCCCAATCGATCAACCATACACTTTCGAAACTCCACCATGTTAATGGCTTCTAATATCTCTTCCAACTCACTCAAAAACGTCAGTTCCTTCTGACTGCTAGTCACAGGCCAATACTTCAACAACCCCATGATAACAGTACTTGCCAACTTGGGCTCTTTCTCTACGAATTGTGTTATACAGTAGGTCAGCTGCTGAAAACAAAGACCTTCCATAGGAATACCTTGTGTTCCTCCTTCAGTGGCAATGCAAACCCACAAATAACACTTCCAAAAACCTCCAACAATTCTGCTATCCCATTATCCCGCTCCGTCTCAAAGACAAACCGATAAAAATATTGCTCACTGCTTTGCCGATAAACATCCTATGTCCCATGAATTCCTATAAATCCTGTGCAAGACTGTCTTCGAGCAATCTCTTTATCTTGGATCCTCAGAATCAAATAGCTCGAGAAAACTCGAAATAAATTATTGTTCTACATATTTTTTTCGCAATCTTTGTATCAAAAGATGATGAGGAAACAAACTTGAGAAGTAAATCATATACAATTTGCAGATGCCGCCACGCACGATCAAAAAACATCGTCTCATCCTCGTCATTCTCGCCTCGGCAGGAGGATGAACAGGACCAGTTCTCCGGAGGGAAAACTCTGAACAAGTTGATAGCAAACATTCTACAGCTTGCATCAATCATCGGTTCCGTGAACCTCAATGTTCCGGAATTAACATAATCAACTAGCTCAATCAACGTCTGCCGCTTTAGATCTTTCTCTGCAGAATCCTTGCTCGGATCGGACAAATCGAAAACCACACAACAAACATCCAACTTGCTAATGAAAAGGCTCTGCTTTTCATTGCTTTTGACATCCATGAATGACAAGAGGGGCTCAATCCCCGCAATAATGCTCGACGGAATAATGGCAGAAGATATCCGTTTCACCACAGCGGCCTTGCTCGATAGCACATTCCCACTGCTTGTTCTCTGAATTGGTTCCCCCGGACCCGAAAAGCGTGGAATCGGAAGGAAAATCTGATTTCGAACCCTTCCTGGGCAATTTGCTGAGAAATTGCTTCCACGTTGCGACCAATATCAAACTAATAACCAAAAAAATGAGCATCAAAAAATTATTCTTGGATCTCAAAAAAGCAACTTTTTTCAAGGAATCAAAGCAAAACACGAAAAAGCACCAAATTGAAGCGAGCAACTGCGTGAACTACGAGCAAAAAGAGCGCAGAATCCAACCTGCATTCGGGTCCCGTTGCAAAATGGGGAAAGCCCTAGATCTCCACAATAAGAGCGAGATATTCACGAAATGCCATTGGAGGATGGCTCCGGGAGCCGAGCGAGATTCGGCAGCGAAGGAGGCGACTATTGGGGAAGAGAAATCCACCAGGCTGCCATTGGAGAGATCTCGGGCTGGATCTCGAGATAGAAAGGTTTTAAGGTTTTTGTTTTGATTTCCATTTCGGCACATGTAAAATTAATCTGTTTTAGTTGTTTTGGTTATTCCGATTTCAGTTTGGATTGGTTCGATTTTAGCTGAAATTATTTTTAATTATTAATTATGTGCTAAACTTGATTATTTTTTAATTGTAATTTGACTTTAAATTAAAAATACGATAAAATTTTTTAGAAAATTTAAATATTATAAAATAATTTATACGTAATTTTATCATAAGATTAAATATTATTTTAATTAATTTAAATTAATTTTAATAGTTAATCACTGAAATAGTTTATTTTTTATATATTACTGTATAAAAAAATATACGAAAAATAATATAAATATGATTAAAAGTTAAAAATTAATATAAACGAATTTAACTTATCATTAAATTGTACTTGACAAATACATAATTTATTAATTATAATGTAATACAATTAATCATCATCATCATCATATCATCAATTGAGTTTGGAACATCTGGATGTAGAATTACAAATTTAGTACTTGGATGATCCGGACGAGTATTTGTAGGCATATGAGCAAGAACAACTAGCTCTGTGCGATTTCGTGATAGCGGTTCTGAAGTATAACCATACATCAAAAGTTCAAAATGAAAATAATAATCATATTCATTAACAACACATAGTAAAAGTGGTTCAATCACCCATGAGAAATAAATATCACATTGTGCCAAGTATTCAGAAAAAATTACGATAAGACACTAATTGATAGCATTAAGTGAATCTTATTGAGAGACACGATAGATTTGATCATTTACTTTTTCATTTTCTTTTAATGTTTGCACAATTAAAGTATATCCAAATATATCATAAGCCGAAGGTGAAATCATTCTACGACAGAATATAAGTTTTTACCGAAGAATAGACATAATTATTTTTCCTGCTTCAAGTGTAACTTTGTCTGAAACTGTAATATAATCATCCGAATTTGTCATTATCTGTTTTTAAAAGAAATATCATATAATTGTCAGAATTCATGAATATAAAGTAAATAATAGAAAATATGTCAGAAGAAAAATACTACAATAAAATGTGATAATGAAATAAATAAATTATCATGCGATAAAATAAACTATACTGACATTAAATTTGAATGTTATAAAATTACAATAAGATATCAATTTAAGAGAATAATGAAAACATCATTTCATAGGTAGTATAAATCCATGTCTTATAACCACATGCTATTCCGAGGCGGATCTTGAAGAGATTGGTATTTGTCATCATCATACTCATTAGTACGATGGAGTTGTGATTGATAGTATTATTCAGTATGTGGATAGTACGAAGTCACATGGTTCTGTATTGACTGATGATATCCTTGATTGAAAGAAGATGTCCTGCTATGATATCTATCATAGTAGGTAGAGTCTGCACTATCTGTTGGATCTTGATTGACATCTTATCTATCATGTGAAGCATATGGATATTGTGGTATATAACCATCATATAAATTAGAGTCCAAAAACTCATTTCATCCATATCGTGAAAAAGATGAAGACGAGTCATCATATTGTGATTGTTGAAAATTGGTTTCACCAGCTGTACCACCATTGCTGCTATCATTGGTATCAACATTATTCTCTATTCTATCAGCTTCCTCTTCCGATTTTTCATCTAAGAGACGGCGAATAGCTTCTTGTGTTTGAGGATGATTTCAAATTGGTTATTCTCTTTTTTGAATCTACTCTGTTAAAGGATCATTATCTTCAAATATGATAGACAAGTTGATTATCTCATTCTCTAGTGGTGTTCTCCTCTATAAGTTTCGGACTCTTAAACATATGTTATAATGACAGAAAATAAGTTTCTTTAATTTTTTTTTATTTTAAGTCTATTTCTCGTCTTCATAGGAATCAATCCAAAAGTTGTCCAATTTCTCTCGCATTGTGAACATGAAACAGTTTTGATTTAAAATTCTAATTGCTATCTTTGCAAAATTAAGTACTGCATGTCGAGCATAAATACTCTACCATCTATCTATAATTTATTAAAAAAATTGTTAAAAAGTTGATATAATTAAAATTAGTAAATATGCATAATTATTGAACATCAACTATACCAAGAGTATCACCCCTAATATCTATAATTGCTTATTGTGTGCTGAAATCCTTGACTTTATTTTTTAAATAATCTGCCTGTTTAATGGATGTACTCAAATTAAAAACTTTCTTAATTATGTAAAAAAAATTAATAATTTAGAATGTATCTCGTACAATGTCAATATTCTTATCTCATATCTGCCTCTATCCTCTCAATTACTTTACGTAATGTTTCGATAATTGTATTACTATTGTTGACCTCATCGACATATTGAAATATTAGATTCGGAAAATATCATACAACATGATTAAATATTAATCATTATAACTTAGTAAAGTATTATAAAATGACACTTTACTCAATTACATGCAGTATGAATATCTCTAGATAATATTTTGTCCCAACGACAGTCAATATTCTTCTCTTATTTATGAAATTCAATTGTTCCTATATATCGTCTTATCTACAATTTTGCTTGTTCTATTGCTTCATATAAAAACCCATCTGTGAATGATCATCTGAGTCAACAATTCAAAGCACCTTAACTAATGAACTGAAAATTTTGATTACATTCTCAATTGATTCCCAAAATTGTTCATTCAAGATTTGATTGTAGAATTATTCAAAAATTATTCAGAAAGAATTTTCTCTGATCGTTTCAACTTCAAATAATACTTGTTATATTCTTCACTAATAGATAATCTCTTTGGTGTCTGTCGATGGGTATACAAGGAATCCAAGGAGATAAATTGTGTAGCAAACCGAGTAATGTCTGGCCTAATAATCTTTTGATATGGTGTTTCCTTTCTCATCAGTTCAAGACACCAAGCATGGTTATAAATAAATGATGTCAACTTCTGACTTTCCTCAACCACTTTTTTAATATCATGATTTTTACTCATATCTTTCAATATTAAGTCAATAGAGTATACTACACAAGGTATCCAGAAAAGATATTTTCTTTTTTGCATTAACTTCATCCCAACATATACCAGCAGAGCTGTATTATCAGTTACGATCTGGATCACTCTTGATTCGCCAATCTCCTCAATGACACTATCAATCAAATGATATAAGAAATTACAAGTCTTCGATTTCCATGATGTATCGACTAACTTTAGAAAATGGTGCCTTTAGCACAATATACTAAAAAATTTATTGAATCTTTACTGTTTTGTGTCTTCCATTCATTATATATCAAGGTACACCCAAATTCATCCCAATATTTATAGAAGGCTTATATAAAAGCAATTATTTCTTCAATTTCAAGATTCAAATACTTTTCAAAAATTTCATAGGCACTGGGTGGAGGAACTCCTGGGCCAACGTCTTGAACGACATGTATTATTCCATGATAGTAATCGCCAATTGTTAAATGAAATGAAATATGGTTATAGAAAAAAAATTTGGATACTACCCTACCCAACCGCTGTTTTGCCTTCCTAAAATCACTTGATGCTATTCCCAAATTTAGTTGAGTATCATCTCTTGGTTTCAATAGAAATGGGTCAATCGGAAAAATATTGATAGATCTGATGTCAGAAAAATAAAAATCCCCTCTAACTCCTGAAGGGATAGCTGTGTGTCACTATGTATATCGTTCTCTGAAACTAGTAGTTCAGTGATCACGAATTGTCTCGGAAGGTCCAGTACCACCTTGAGCTTTTTCGTACATTCTTCGACTCTCGCGAATTACTTTTTGAACCTCATTATTATCGTCTTCATCATCAGAAACTTCCTCAAGATTTGAATTACAGCATCCTAAAAGTTCCTATTCGAAGTGTGATTTTTTGGCCTTATCCTTTCTTCTATATTCTCTGCCGCTTTGTACTATTGTCCAAAATGTTTGTCTCACTTCATTTGGAACCTTCTCACAGGCTCAGACTGAGTCGGTTACTCCTTCCAAATGCTCTTTTAATCTTGTTATTCTAGACCAAAAGTACACGACCACACCATTTGAAACAAACTTCTCGAAGACCTACATCCACTAATTCACAGTGTTGCCTTGCGATATCGTGATCACAAGTCAATCGTTGCATATTTTGCTTGAGAGTCATGTGCAATACAACAAGTGTAACAACAGAACAACAACAAGAACAACAAATGAGCAATAAAATCATATGAATGATAATAACCATGGTTTTACATTTCGGCCGGTCCCGAACCGAAATCCTATTTTGGGTTTCGGTTGGGGTTTACTGTTCATTACTGTTTATCTTCACCAACGAGCGCAGGCGGGAACGCGTGCGGGCTCAAGCTCGCCAGGCTCAAGCGCGCTAGTGGGAGCTCGCTGGGCTTGTGTGCACGGGTCGGCGGGGGGGGGGGGGCCCTCGCGCCGGGTTCATGTTCGAGCCCAAGGACCCTACGCACTCACTAATCTGCCGCCACTCCCTTGCCTATCTCGCGCCCTCACCAACCTGACCCGTACTCCCGCAAGCTGAGACCAGCCTTACACTGGGACCAACGCTATCGTCAATTTGATTTCGACGTTCTTATCGGTTTCTGTCAGATACTGTTCACGTACATAATATTATTCTCGTAATTATTCATTATTTTTTAAAATTTTTAAACATATTATAATTTTTTAATTTGAAGTTAAAAAATAATTGAAATAAAGTTAAATTTTAGTCAAAATATAATTAATAAAAAAAATATTTTGGTTGAAACTGAAATGAAAATGATTTTGATCGAAACACGTTGATTTTTTTGTTCACGTGCATGCGTGAATGGTCGTTCCACTGAAAGTAAAGGCAAAAAAAATTTGTGTCGGTCTTAACCCCATGTAAATCACTGTCACGAGATTGCGCAGAGCTAGTTGTTCTCGTATGTCTATAAATATTCGTTTGGATCATTCAGGTACTGAATTAATAATTTCACATCCAGATGTTTTAAACTCAACTGATGATGATGATGATTAGTTGTATTATATTATATTTAATAAATTATGTATATATCAATTATATTTTAATAATAAGTTAAATTTGCTTATGTTAATTTTTATTTTTTTAATCATATTCATATTATTTCTTATATATTTTTTATATAGTAATATATAAAAACAGTGGTTAACTATCAAAATTAATTTTAATTAATTAAAATAATATTTAATATTATGGTAAAATTAATTATACATTCTTTCATAATTTTTAAATTTTTATAAAAAAATTTTAAAAATTTTATCGTAATTTTAATTTAAAGTCAAAATACAGTCAAAATATAGTCAAACTGTGGTCAACACACAATTAATAACTAAAATATCAGCGTGCCCCTCAACAAGGTTCACCTAATACTATCAATCAGCGTCTTGCCATAATTTCTCCTGAACACTTCGTACAGTGTGATATTTATTTCTTATGGGTTATTGGACTACTTTTATTATGTGTTATCAATCAATATAGTTATCATTTTCATTTTGGACCTTCGATGTATGGTTATACTTCAGAACCGCTGCCACGAGATCGTGCAGAGCTAGTTGTTCTGGCTCATATGCCTACAAATACTCGTCCAGATCATCTAGGTACTGAATTTGTAATTCCACACCCAGATGTTCCAAACTCAACTGATGATAATTATGATGATTAGTTATATTATCTTAGAATTTATAAATTATGTATGTGTAAAGTACATTTTAATGAAAAGTTAAATGTGCTTATGTTAATTTTTAACTTTTAATCATATTCATATTATTTCTTGTATGTTTTTTAAATACACTAATATTTATTAAAAGTAGACTATATCATTGACTAACTATCAAAATTAATATTAATTAACTAAAATAATATTTAATATTATGATAAAATTAAGTATAGTCAAAATATAGTCAAAATATAGTCAAACTTTGGTCAATACCCAATTAATAATTTAAAAAAATCTTTCGGCCGAAACTGAAACCAAAACGGCCGAAACGTATCAGTTTCGCTCGGTCCCGAAATAGAAACCGAAACCGCACCATAAAACCTTGATAATAACAATAATAAGAGAAGACCAGCAACAACAATAGAAATGATAGTGGAAGAAAATTCATCTATGATTAGGCGAAAAGAAACTCGGTTTAGTAGTTATTTTTTGCATAAAATTTATTAACAAAAATAATTTTTTAATTTACTAACTAATTTTTATATTAATTTCAATATTTTCATTTTACTACCTAATTTCACAAAAAATCCTAATGTTAAAAAAATTACAAAAAACTCTATTTTCATATAAATGTATTAATAAATACTACCTAATTTTTACATTACTTCAATACTTTTCGATTTACTAACCTTTTTTACATTAATTTTAATATTCTCAATTTACTAACTAATTTTCACATAAAATCTTAACTTTACAAAAATAATAATTCTATTTTGGACATATCTATTAACTTAAGTATTAACAAATATTAGCTAATTTTGCTAAACCCTAATATTTTCTGATTTACTAATTAATTTTTAAATTTATTTATATATTCTCTATTTTTACCTAATTTTCACATAAAATCTTAACTTAAAAAAGTAATAAATTACATAACTTCCAAATTTCTCAATTTACTAAATTATAAAATTACAAAATTATAAAATTGTAGGAAAAAATATTTTCTTTTTGCGTATGATAAAAGTAAATCTTTAATACCAAAATTTCACATAGTTTCTAAATTTTCAGATTTAGTAGCTATTTTTGGTATATTTTAAAAATTTATTGGTTTACTACTTAATTTTTATATAAGCTCAAAACCCTTAAATAATTTTTAAAAATATAATTTTTCTTACAAATTTGGTGATAAATAAAATTTAAAATTTATTTAAATTTTTTTATTGATAATTTTTTAAAGTAAATTTTATACCTTATGTGTTACAAATAACACATATAAAAAGATATCAAATTATGAAAAAAATATTTTTACATGAAATTAAAATCAATATGTCCACATTCGTATATCTCTACATATATTCATATAAAATAATATTGATTAGTATAATAAAAAAGCATTATAACTAGTTAATAAGAAAATTTAAAAAAATTTATATGAATTTACAGAGAATCAACATGAACCAACATTAAGAACAAGAAAATTGTAACCTCAAACCAACATCGTATACAACCCTTAAGTACCTATCTCTTTTCTCGGTAGACTACAGTAGAAGAAAAACAGCGACAATGAAGTCAGTCTCAAATCCTGCACATCCTAATAGCAATGGAGTCAACCTTATATAATGAAGAAAATTTCTTCCACCAACAGACCTTGCCTCGTTCCGCCAACCACCAACCACCACTCATTTTTCTTTACTGTTTATTCACATTGGGTGAGATCGACATAAATTTTTTTTTACTTTTGTTTTTGGTGGAGCGGTCATGCACGTATACATGTGAACAATGTTGCAGGCTCTACTATTCACTCGACTATCAGTTCTAGAGACTAGCGAGGCACAACGCCAGTGAGGGCACAGGGGTTGGCATGCGGCCGACGAGGCGTGGGCCCTGTGAGGGCATAGGTGCTAGCACACAGCTGGTAAGGGCGCGAGCGAGACAGCGAGATTGGGGCCAAGACTTGGGCACAGACGCGAGCGCGGGGGCAGGGGCACTGGCGCGGGCGCAAGCGTGGGGGAGAGAGCACAAGCGCAGGGGCTCAAATGTGAGGTCTGCGCGAGGGCTCAGGCGCGGGTGCGAGAGCGATCGCAGGTGTGAGGCCGGCACGTCGGCTTGGGTGCGGGTGCCAAATGCCAGCGCTAGCTCGCGAGCGCCAGCTTGGCGACCATGCTCGCCCTCGCGCTCTAGCGCAAGCATCAAAGGCCGGTGTGAGCTCGCGAGCTCTAGACCAAGCCTGCTAGGGTGGGAGCACAGGCGCGAAGCCAGTGAGGGCGCAAGCTCACAGGTGCAAGCGCGGGCGCGAGACCGACGAGCGTGCAGGTGCGGGTGCCAGAGGTCAGTGCGAGGGCACAGGTGTGGGAGGTAGGCCGGTGAGAGCACGAGCGAGGGTGTGCGGTCGGCACCAGCTTGCAGGCGAGGGAGCCAGTCCAGCAAGAGCGCAAACATGAGCGTGAGACTAGTGTGAGGGGACGGGTGCGGACATGAGGCAAGCGAGGGCGCAGGTGAGGGCGACAAAGGGCACGGGTTTGAGCGCAAGTGCAGGTGTGGTGCGGACACCGGTGTGGGCTCGCTGGTGAGGGTACGAGTATAATGCGGGCGCGAGCGTAGGCATGAGCTCGCGGGGGCAGAAACAGGAGTGATATGGAAAAAACTGAAACTAAATTAATTGAAATATTTCGTCCATGATCGAAACAAAAATGTTTTAATCGAATTTTTAAACCATGCTCGGGAGGAGAGATCCGGAAGTCGATTTACAGAATCCGCCCTCCCTGCCGTAACTCGACTTACGTGGTCCGAAAACGACTTCGAAACTATTTTTGGCGTCTTTTGCAAATATCCCTATGGCATTTGTGTTTTTCATTATTTGACCTACTTACGAGAAACCCTCCGGATTTATCTTATTTACATTAATCTCCTTTAACATTTTGAAGTATGATATGAAGATTTTTTTTTCATCATACAAGATCAAGCATCCTATGCTACATTTTTTATTTTCTCATTATACAGGATCAAGCATCCCATGCTAAAACTTAATATAATGCAGAAAATATTGTAGATTTTATACAAAAAAACTCAATCATATTTCACAAAAATATTTTTTTAAGGTAAATTATGCTTATTAGTTAACAAAAACAGCACCGTACTCGTAATCTTGTTCGATTTCTTATACCTAATCTTGTCTGTGCTCCATTATTAGTAATTATTTCCATTTGTTTATTGTCTATTGTCTATATAAACTCAATTACGGATTGAAAGAAGCAAGAAGCAGCTCAGTTGCTCCAATGAAAGACCATTACTCCATCTTCCTTCTCATAATCTTCATGTGCTTGATGTTATTCCTTCCATTGCATGCAGCAAACATCTGTCTTTCATCCAAACAAGACAGCGAATGCTGGGCCAGCCGGATTCAGACCTACATTGTTCATGTGGTCGCGCCGGAGGGCGATGAGTTCCTCGGCGAAGAAGAATTGGAGAGCTTTCATAGATCCTTCCTGCCGAACGCCACTCTCGATTCCGGCGAGCCACGGCTAATCTATTCTTACTCCAGCCCAATAAGCGGCTTTGCAGCAAAGCTAACAGCGGAAGAAGTATCAGCCATGGAAAAAATGGCTGGCTTCTTGTATGCAACTCCTGACGTGCAGGATGAACTAGATACCTCATACACGCCGGAGTTCTTAGGGTTGAGCAAGCAGAACGGGACCTGGAGTCAGTTCAATGATACCGGCGAAGGCATCGTCATCGGCGTGCTGGACTCCGGGATTCCCCGGAATCACTCTTCTTTCGGGGACGCGCAAATGCAGAAGCCGGCAAACTGGAGTGGCTCCCCCTGCAACTTTACCAACTTTAGTTGCAACAACAAGATCATTGGGGGTGTGAAATTCTACGGCGGGATGCGGCCAGGGGAACCGCCAGTCGATACCGGCGGGCACGGGAGCCACGTGGCTAGCATTGCGGCGGGGAACTTCGTGAATGGTGCACTGGAGATTGGAGATTTCAAGTACACGGCTTCTGGAATGGCACCCAAAGCTTATTTGGCTATTTACAAGGTATGCCCCGACTGCAACCGGAGTGACATACTAAAAGCATTTCAGCAGGCAACCCGGGACAGAGTCCACATTATCAATTTGTCCATCGGCGGTTCTCCCACAGCGAACTTCTACTACGACGCCGCGGCCTACGGCGCTTATGCGGCCGTGAAGAATGGAATCTCTGTCGTGGTCTCCGCCGGCAATCGGGGACCAAACACAACATCGTTGAGTCACTCCGCACCGTGGCTCACCGTAGTCGGGGCGAGCACGATTGATAGAAGACTCGGAGCAGTAGTGAAGCTTGGGGATGGTACGAAACTCGCTGGAGAGTCCGGCTACCAACCGAAGTTTAACTCCTCCGTCTATCTCCCATTGGCGTACCCCGGCGAGAACAATAAGGTGGAGACCTTGTACTGCCGGAATCACTCGTTGAGCAAAATCAATGTCAAAGGTAAAGTTGTGTTGTGTTGGTCTGGAATCAATGATGTAGGCAAGGGTAGGGAAGTTCTTGCTGCCGGTGGCGCCGCGATGATACTTATGAACCAAAAGGCGGGAGGTTCCGAAATCACTTATGCTCGACATGTGCTTCCGGTATCCCATTTGAGCTATGACGATGGAGTAAAGATCAGGGACTACTATAATCGGTATAAAAAATTGAGCCCGAATGCCACTATAGTATTCGAAGGACAGGTACCTGGCCGCCGGCCGTCGCCTATGGTCTATAGAGGCTCGTCAAGGGGCCCGAGCTTGACGAATGGCGGCATACTAAAGCCTGACGTTATCGCCCCCGGTGAGGAGATCCTCGGAGCATGGCCATACAAAGGCGGCCTCTCGAACAATTATTTCCATTTCGACACTGGCACCTCCATGGCAGCCCCTCACGTCGCCGGAATCATGGCTCTGATAAAAAACAAACAGCCGACATGGTCGCCGGCGGCAATCCAGTCTGCTATTATAACATCGGCCAACGACGTAGACCTCGACAGAAAGCCGATCGTCGACATGAAAGACGGGAGGGAAGCCAACATCTTCGCCCGTGGCGCAGGACAAGTGAATGCTTCGCAAGCCCTCGACCCGGGGCTCGTCTACGACAGGAATTTCGACGACTACATCGGCTACATGTGCGGCCTCAATTACGATCCCCGCACCATGAGGCTCATCACCGGCAATGCAGTCAACTGTTCGGCTCAGAAGAAGATAAAAGCGTCTCAACTAAACTATGCATCTATCATGGTGAATCTGAGCTCCTCGTCGAACGAGACCGTCGAAAGGACGGTTACCAACGTCGGGAATGTTAACTCACACTACGCTGCCATGATTGTGCATCCGACCGGAACAAACGTGACGCTTTCCAGCAATATACTTCAGTTTTCGGCAACGAAACCGAAGCTGAGTTTCAATGTCACGATTAGCATTAAGTCCCCGGCGCCGGCGAAAGGAATGATTTCTGCAGGGAAACTGGAGTGGGTATCCAGCAAGAAGGTTGTGAGAAGCCCCATTGCTGTGGTGTTTTAGCTGAAGATCGAGATAAGTCTGCTTGGGCGATGTTGGTTTTCATGCATGTATGAGTAAATAAAATGGTTTTCTTAAAAATTACTCCAATCGGGTACTGCTTCACGAGTTTTTAAGTAATTGTAAACAATTATCTATCTTATCGTAAAAATTATTTATTTTATATTATAAATTTATAAAAAAAAATTGGATTATAATATTTTAAAAATATTTTATTTTAGTTCAGTTTTATTAATTAAAATTAATATTAAAAAATTCAAATTATTCTAGTTTAATGTTAGTTTAAATAAATATTAAATTGATATAAAAAATTAACTTATCTTATTTTTTTTTATGAGAAATCGATTGTTTCATTTTATAAACTAAAAATTTAAAATTCATTTTGTCAAGATTGTTTAATAATTATAAACTAATTGTTCAAAATAAAATCAAATAAAAATAATTTAATTTTTTATATTAATTTAATTGATTAAATTAAATTAAATTAAATTATTTTTATACATATTTTAATTGAGATAATTTTTTAAAAAATGCATAGTATAAGACAAGTGATTTTTTCTTAATAATAATAAAACAAGTGATTTTTTATAAATTCATAATAAGATAAATAATTATTTATTAAACATTCTTAAATTTAATTAGTACTTATATTATTGGATCGAGTGAGAAGAATTAGAAGCAAAAGAAATAGAAATTGACATGATTTTTTTTATATAGCAAAAACCACTTTTTTGATGAGAAAAGACTATCAAATTTTCACTTAACACTTTAATGAGCTAAATTAATAATGTCTAAATATTTTGGCACCATATGGTTTGAGATCAAGATCAAGATTAATGAACCACTTTTGTATACCAATATTTTTTTATCAAAATTAATGCTATAATAATCTAAATTTTGGAAAAATATTTAATTTTTTATAATAATTTAATTTAATAATAGTGTAAAATAAGTAATATTAATTTTATAATAATTCTAAAAAATTCTTTTGATCCCAAATTAAATGGTACCTTTATTTATTTTTTTTGTTGGGATTTGAACTTCTCGCCCTTTTTTATTTGAAAAAAAATGTTTTTTCACTCCCAATTAAAACTAAAATTAGTTGTTGATATCTGTTCTATGCGCTTTGGATCCTCAAATAATTGAGAATTAAATAAAAATGAGCACAAAAAGCTCAACATATGGTCCTAAAAGGACAAAAATAGTTAATAATTAATTTGGCTCTTATTTTGTTTTTTTTTGAACAAATAATGCCATTTTCTTCTCTTTTCTATTATGACAGGATGATTCCCAGTTGAAATGATTACTTACTTACTCCAAAGAATAGAGGAAGATGTTATTAAAAAGCAAATGATCAAGGAGAAACTAAATATTAGAAAATGGTTGGGACTTTTTGTAAAAATTATTGTCTCAAGGTCTTATATGTAAAGAAAATTTCTTTCCACCTTTCCAGGGTTTTATATGTAAAGAACCTTATCAGTTGTGCTGAACCTGATTACATCAGATCTGAATCCAACCCGTCTCATACCGGGTTCGGACTCGCACACCCGGATTTGCTTCCAAAAAAATAACACAATCGCCACCGTTCAATATACTTCCAGCGGCCAGGATTCATTCCATGGCTCAAACGAGGCGTCAAACCTGATCGCAAGAGTTTTCTTCTTCGCTCCCGATCGATAAACCAAAAAACTGGCTTCTTTCTCTGGAGCCCTCGCATTTCCTCCGTCGATCCAATCTCCTCCGCTCCCTGGCGAGCGGCGGCGGCGCTATTCTTGTCGTCTGACTCTGCTCCGGTGCCTTATTCTTATCCCTTTCAGCTGATTTGCTCCGAGAATCGGGTCGATTAGGGTTTCATTTTGTTGCAGGTTTGGTTTTTATAGCCTACTTCTGATACGAGCTTTGTTCGTTTCTGAAGCAGTTACTTTTTTGCAATGATTCATACATGTCTGATTTGATAGCTAAAATTCTCTCTTTTTTTTTCTGGTTTTTGTGGAGCTATGCTGTAATATGAGACGAATTTAGGGTAAAAAGATGGATTTTGAAGTGTATAGGTAGGCTTTGGTCGGGTTTGTGGTTAGGGTTTTGGTGAGTTGTGATATGTTGGGCCTGGGTTACAAGGGATTCGGTTTTTGTTTTCTTATCTTTAGTTGGTGGGGTTCTCTTAATTTCTGTTATTGATTTCATTCAGTAGAAAGGTGTGCTTCGATTTAGTTTGAAGATACACCCAGAATTTTATTATTTTTCAACAATTGGCACTAGGCAAGTTTTTGAGAGACGAAAGAAGTGTGAGCTTGTACTAGTCAAGTCTGAAGTTACGGGGTTGTGCTTTGATTTAGAGAGTACTGCATTGTTCGTTTAAATATTTGGTTGCTCTCTGATTGTGTTCTGGATGCGACACATATCAATGCCCTTGTGTTTGGAGGAATTCTGTGGCCTTGGCAGATTAGATACAACTTTGTTACCCATTTGTTCTCACATTTCCTTGATGAATTTCACATAATACCTAGGTTGTTCTCCAACTCTGTGAAACCCGACTCCTGAATTTAATTTCCCTGTTGATGTACCCACATATGAGCTTTTGTTTTTTGGCTGCAGCCACATCTGGTCTTATGATTATAAAGTTGTTGAACCTTGCTAGGGCTGGTTGTGTTATTAAGAGCAATTTTTTTTGTTAAGAACTAAACAATTTAACCTAGTATAGAGAAATTGTGTTAAAAAAGTAAAATTAATGAGAGGAGTCAATGGGATGTCTAATAACCATTATCTTCTAGGACTCTTCCTCCAGCCAATACTTCGCTGACACCATCTTTGCATCCAGCTACTTTGTCAGATTCCTCTACAGTTCAGCATTTATTCTCTATTTCCCCTTAACATCATCTACTTCCTTATGATGCAGAGGTTCCCAAAACAAAACACTTCTTCTGTCATTCTCCAACACTATCTTTATCCTATCCCGTCACATCCTCTGTTTTTTAATGTGTTTTTTTTGCATGCCTTCAATCGTCACCTACCACACCTTTCACATCATCTTATTCCATTCCGTGTCTTTCATCCATCACCAACACTTGTACTGCTTCCGCTTATACCATCTTTGTACATTGCCAGGTCTTCCTCTGCCATTTCTTTTATTTTGTGTTAACTTTTAATATACTTTATTTACCATTTTACCCTCTGAAATCTGTGTATACTTTGTTTTAACCTTTATCCATTCCCTTCCTGTTCCCTCTGCTTTTGCAATTATCACGACAAGCTGGCAAGAACTTGATGAACCTCAAAGTAATAGCTGTTTAGCAAAACATGCCATTATATAGATGATTTGGCCTGTTAAACTACAGCAGGAAGATATGGAAGGTTCTCTAAAATGGAAAGAAAGTAAGGAGTCTATGTCTGTTGAGACGGTCAAGATTTAAGTTTTATATCTCTTGTTCTTTTCTCCTTTTGATTTAGTGTTTGTATTTCCCACTTATCATGTTGTGTTTGCATATCATAATGCGTTTATCTGCATTTTATGCCTTATACTATGTTTTCAGGTACTATTAGCATTATAAAGACATCGGAGATTGTTGATCATTAACTTATGTGATCCTGTGGTAAAAAGATTGCTAAGTATCAGCAGTATTGAGTTTTTGATCATCGACTGATACTACAAGTCTTTCTACCAAGTTATCACTTCTGTTAGTATTAAGCTTCTTCCAGGATGACAGAGATAGCGACATGTGGGAGACCTATTGATACTTTGCTAGAGAAGGTTCTTTGCATGAACATTCTTTCCTCTGATTACTTCAAGGAGCTTTACAGATTGAAGACTTTCCATGAAGTTGTGGATGAGATTTATAACCAAGTTGATCATGTGGAGCCTTGGATGACGGGGAACTGCAGGGGTCCTTCAACAGCGTTTTGCCTTCTTTACAAATTTTTCACAATGAAACTCACTGTGAAGCAAATGTATAACCTGCTGAAACACCCTGATTCTCCTTATATTAGAGCTGTGAGTTTCTTCACTGTAGTCCCTTGGTGTCCTTAATGCTATTTGTTTTTGGTGCAGATGCTGTGCTTTTATAATTGAAACATTATATTGGTTTCTATTCAATCTTCTTTGTGTTTTTAGACATTTCTAAGAGTAATTACTCTTGTAAATATAAGAGTTATATAGACCTTTTATGCTGCTATTAAGTGTGTATTAGTATGATGTTCCTAGAAGTTGATCAAAAATTGTATACTGATGTGATTCTGTTCCTAGCACAAATCCACTACTTCACACCAAGCTTGCTCAAAGCTGGACTGTTTAGGTGATGCCACGCATGTCCTTGTCTGATTGTCTATGTCATAATTTGGCCACTGTGCACAATATTTGTATGTGCATGTTATCTTGTTTGTCGTAGTCTAGGCATTACTATACTCCTTTATTTTTAAGGTTTTCTAGTAACTGCCTTGTCTGTTTTGCAGATTGGTTTTCTTTATTTGCGCTATCTTGCCGATCCGAAAACATTATGGAATTGGTTCGAACCTTATGTGAAAGACGATGAGGTATTTATCTGTCTGCAACTCTGGATTAATATTTTTGACTGCTTGAGATGTGGAATATTTTATCTTCATTTTTGTAATACTATCTTAAGCCAAACTTGTCTTGTAGTGTAATTTATAGTCAGATCATGGTTGCCTGGGTTCAAGTTTGTTTAGTTATATCAACATGAAAGATATCTATTAGAACTAATCGGTGATGCATTGGAGTGTTCTGTATTATGTTCTACAATATATGATATCATTGTTCTAAGTTCTGATAAGGTTGGGAAAGTGAGTATATCTATTTATTCTTTGCTGAAAATACTCCTGTAAACACTAAATTTCACTTGTTGAGTTTGAAAAATCATAAGGATGGCATGCATCTTGAGTTGGAATTTAATTATCTTTGACAGTTTGTGGGAATTCCATGCAAAATGATCCAGAGTTCCTTTTGTATCTTTTTTTGTGGTCTTTCTACCGATCCAGTTTTAATGACTTAATATTATTCTGGACTCTGCATCGTATGTCCCATAGCTTTCTGTTTCAGCTGTGGAATCTAACGAGTAACAGCATCTTTGATTACAGTATAGCTTGATTCTTGTTGTTGCCTTATAAGTTATAACTAGTACCCTTTAGTTTCACATGCAATTGCACTTTCGTGTCAACTTGAAAACTATATAGTTGACTTTGTTTCTGATATGGAACAAGTATCTATATTCAAATCTTGTTGTAATCTTGGAGACATTCTAATTCATTCAGCGTTACTCTGATTGCTTCTAACATTATTTATTTTTATTTTTCAGGAGTTCTCCCCTGGTTCTAATGGTCGAATGACGACTATGGGTTTGTATGTTCGTGATCTCCTCCTTGGACAGGTCAGTTACCATGTCTTATCTTTTATGTTTTTCTTTCCTCTATATTACAGACCAAATCCGTTTGGCAAGTCTCTTCTGCTTGATATTAGTATGATTGGTTGTCTTCAGAGTTTCATGGTCATGCTAAGTATGACAGAGCACCTCAAAGTTTGTCATTCATCATGATCACATGCATATGAGTGTTATCATGGCGTAACGTTTCTGCTGATTTTAGATTCTTCCCTTTGGTTTTTGATGGAGAGTGCTTTGACAGGGAAACACATTTTTGACGACAAAGTTATGCAAGGTTTGTCTTGTTGATCTCCAATTAAGTGATATGTACCAGGATGTCATTTGGTATTCCTTGTCTTTTGTTTAGCTGGGAGATTGTGCTGTTCTTTGGTTTCTTTATGATATTCTTCTTTCATCATAATGCTTGCAATTTGTGGCTTTACTTGCTGTGCTGCCTGCAGACATGTTTTCTTCTCTTCATTTGGTGAAATCACTTCAACTTGAGGGAAAAAAAGAAAACCCCAACAGTTCATTGTTTCCCAGTCTGATACCTGGTACATATGCTGCATGGTCTAGTTCTAAGTTGTCTAACTCAACAACTTTAGATTGATGCATCTGAGCTTAGTACACTCATTGTTCCATTCTGAGGGTTTATGCAGATATTGAAATGAAGGAAATTATGTTCTGAAGGAAATTTTAGTCTAATGTAGGGTTTATACAGTTGCAAATATTAAAATTGTGCACTAGATTTTGACTTGAGGGTTTGTATTGTAGCTTGTGCTTTGTTGAAAAGTACCAATAAAAATCATCAAATGTAGCTTTCTTAGAGAGCTACCTGTTAGCCATTTGTTGTTGTTGTTTGTTGGTGGTTCTGATAAATTATATGCATATTGCTTCTTCTGGTTTTAGTTCTAGATATCAATTCAATTTTGTGCATTAGGCATGGTAAATTGTGTCTTGGATTCTTTTTTAATGTGATTCCCTACAGTATTCTTTCTTGGCAAACTGTGTTTATATTAACTTCTATTGTATGCTGTTGCAGTACTATTTTGACACCCTTTTTCCACGCATACCTGTTCCAGCCATGCGGCATATTGTCTCCAACCTTGAGAGAATGAAGCTACCAGCCAAACACTTTGGGGTCACGGGGGAATCCAGCCGTCATGGTTCAGAGGACACTGCCCGCCGTCCTCCTTCAGTGAAAGCTGCCCTCTCTGTTTCTTTTGGTCAGCGTGCTCCTCACCGTGCATCCACTAGGGACTCATCCCCAGTTAGAAGGACTTTACCTATTCGAGAAAGAAGTGATGGTGATGACTTGAGAAGTTCTCCTATCAACCACCATATTTGCAGCCGAGAGGGACTTGATTGGGACCGGGACAGGGACCGGGAGAGAGAAAGAGACCATGATCGTGACCAAGAAAAGGATCGTGATAGAAAAAGAGAGAGTGATCGTAATAAGGATCGGGACAGGGACCATGATCGAGAAAGGGGTAGTTATCGTGACTGGGAGAAGGAGCGGAACCGTGGCCGGGTCCGGGACAGAAGTAGCAGAGATCAGTATAGTGATCGTGATAGCAGGGAACGGGATTCCCATAGATCCAGTGGGAGGTGGGATTATGAAAGGAATGGTAGAGACACTGATTACCATAGGGATTCTGGTTCACATCGTAGTAGTAGGAGCAGGAGCAGGAGCCGGAGCAGAAGCGTGCAAAACCTTGACCACCGCTCTAGTCCATTCATAGATGGAGGCAACGAAAAGCCAGCCGCCATTTCAAGCAACCTGGCAAAACTCAAGGATTTATATGGTGAGGCAACTGATAGCAAAGGTGACCAAGGAGCAGAGAGACTCCAGAAGGATACAAGCACTGAAGAAGTTATCAGATTGGGAGGCTCAACTTGGAAGTAAAATTTCTTCCTTTATGAGATTATCAACTTTTTTGCATCTTGCTTGCCAGAAGTGAAATGCACAAAGGTGACTTGTTTGCTGAGAGATGTATTGGCTACGCAATTTCTTCCGCATATGGGTGGTAAAGGAATGAAAATTAGTAGCTTTCAAACATAGCCAGATGCTTTGAAGGGGACAAAACTGTGACATGTAAGCTGGAAGCTGGCCCGGCAGAGGAGACAATTACAAACATGTAACACTAATTAATTATCATGTGGGCACTAAATAGCCTGATTGTTTGACCTAAAACTATGTAATTTTAAGGCTTTATCCCCTCTTCTGGATTCAGTTTAAGTTGTTGACCAATTAGTTTGGTAACACTGCACTATGTTGAATGATTTGCTTGTTTACAATTGCTGTTGGAGGATTGTTCACATTGTTTCAAATTTCATACTCTGATCAATGCTCTCTGATTGAATATACAGCTGTCTTGTGGTAGGGGTTGGAATATGCAGTTACAAGAGAGGACTTTCTTACTTGTGATATTCA
Source organism: Trichopus zeylanicus subsp. travancoricus (assembly GCA_005019695.1). Lineage (NCBI taxonomy): Eukaryota > Viridiplantae > Streptophyta > Magnoliopsida > Dioscoreales > Dioscoreaceae > Trichopus > Trichopus zeylanicus. Next base: position 133,110 of record RXID01015768.1, on the reverse strand, counting down.
TGGTCCATAATTACCTGAATGCTTTTCTACAGGCTGTAATCAAAAAGCTTGATTGTGTCATGCTTTTGTGGCTGATGGCATTGATTTATTGAATTCTGCAAAGAACAGAAACAATGATGGCCACCCAACTCTGGAAGAGTTGGCTTTTTTCAGCTGCCCAAAGGTTTGTTTACTCTTCGTTTTGGCAGAATTCAGCATTGTAGCGCTTCCTCCAGAAGTGCAAAGTTTTCTTTTGCTCTGTGGTTGCTGCCAATTTCCAGGATTTAGACTCCTTGGTTTCGAGTTTTGATAGGACATGTAACGAAAAGAAATTCTATATTTAAGAACAAGCAAGAAATCAAACATGAAAACTTAGTAAAAACAAATCTAAATCCCTTTTTTGTTTCGGTAAATAGAAAGATTTTAAAGCTTGAAAACAAGGACGATTAAATTACTATCTTGTTATGAAGAATCAATGCACCAAAAAAAATTGTATCAAGAACCACTGGTCAATCAGCTATTTACTGCCTCTGACAAATCTAATTGTTCTGTGACTCTTGTCCAATTCAGTATCCATTTTATCAGCCTGGAAATCAATGAAGTGGTCCACAGAATATGAAAGGAGCACTTTCCCTGAGAAGCATAAAAAATGGCCTGCCAAATCTTTCTTGTGCTTTTGGCAGGGTAGCCATATCTATTTCTTGTCAACAACCACAGAACAAGATCCAGAAAGACCCAGAAACTTACCATAGGAAACATTGCTTTATGAAGATTGGAAGAAATAACAATATCACTAACCAAACAAGTCTTACTTGCAACACAGGGAAGCAGTTACTTTACAGAGGGGAAGAAAGGCAGGATTATGTGTATGGGCCAAACTATTTTACTCCATGATAAGAAAGAGGAAAATTTTAACACAAGAATAGGCTTCATGATTCCTCTCTTTCTGCAATGGAGACCCTTATCGATCTTAAAGTAGCACAAAATACGGGAGGCACACAACCTACGCCTTCAAACTGCCAAGCAGTAAAGAATGGGGGGAACACAACCTACGCCTTCGAGCTGCCAGCAGTTAAGGACGGACAAGAGTTTACTGCTCCTCTATGCACTACTGGCTGGGTTGAACACTGGTACCGACTCACGATCTGGGTTGGGCCTCCACTCTGTCCGTCCCCTCATGATCTCGGCTCCACATTCAAGGCGCAGCAGATGATTGCACTCAATGCCAGCATCTGCGAGGCTGTCTCCCAAGTTGGAGGACACTGCAGTCAGGGACTGCAACATGCTGTCCCTCCCGCACTCCCTCTGGTACTCCAGTGTCATGCTCATGGGCTCATGATTGTCCAAGATGGAAATTGGTGGACTCTAATGCACAATACAGGAAAAGACAGTTCCATTAGTCCTAATGTCTTGAGTCATAATCATATTGACAATCCTAGCAAAGTTCAATACACTTAAGTATCAAAGCAGAGGTGCATTAAGCAAGTTGGTAAAGTAGTTGTAAAATTGACATGCATCAAAGATGCCAGGAGGAAAAGAAACAATCGGCTATTATGTTTCTGCTAAAGTAATGGCGATTAACGATAAGCCAAATGTGATGACCTGCTAAGGCAATTGATGCTTCTAGAGGCCAATTTCAAAATTGAATTACATCTGCTGTTGGTATCTAACTATGAAAAGGTATAAGCTGACAAATAAAGAGTATCAAAACATGAAAGCAGGTTGAGATGAGCAACAAATGGCCAAATTATGGAAATGCATTTTCAAAGTAATAAAACTGGTGATTCACTGGGAATTATATGAAGTAGAATTCAACACCTCAAGAATCCAGCCAATATATTTGACATTGTTGACATGCTGATTCACATCCAAGTCGCCCCATCGAGGCTGCAATGATTAAGGGAGGTGAGACAACAAAAACAACCTGGCAATATATAACAATTTGTAACACCACAAACTTACAGTTAAACCCTTCCAAACATAGTCAGCAGTGTTGTCATCAAGCTTAGGAAGCTTCCTGCTATCTTCGTCAACAATAGCAGTTCTCTCCAAAAAGTAAGCTCTAACTTCGTCTGGCATTTTAGACAATTTCCTGGAGTTTTTGTTCATCAGCACCCAGACAGTGCAAGTAATACATATTCAAAATCAGCAGTGTCTCAAAATTTAAGAAGCATCAGACACAAACTAAGGTGAAGATTATATCCTGCAACAGTTTCTATGGGACATAGGCCTCCCAAAGGATAAGGTGGGGAGCCTTTCAATGAAGCCTACACCCATCAAGATGAAATAAATTAAGTCTAAACCTGGTAGCTTTGATGATATTTGGCCTGTTTGGGAGTTACAAACAAGCCAGTCACGGCGCATCGCAACTTTTCCAGATTGACTGACCCAAGTATCAACTTCAACATCTCCGCTACAAACACAGATGACAGGCAAACAATGTTTCAACTCAAAATATGACTTTCAATAATCGCTACACTTAGGCATTGAGTAGACTGTGACTAAGAGGAAAACAAAATAATATCTTGAATGTGAAAACCAGCCACATGTTCATGCTGATCTGTTACCTCATTTGTCATCATGTTATAAGTAAACCATGAGAAGAATCTTCTTTCAGCTAAGACAACTTGACTGAAGAATAATAATAATTCAAAGCAGGCCAAACTTGGCACCATCGAGGCTATGACTTGCAACTTTCAAAAAAACCACTCCATATAGAATTTAGATAGGTAAAAAAAAAAAAAAAAAAAAGACTGCAGTAGCAGAATACACAAGGTACCTTGCCCATATGTATTTATATGGCACTAGGAAAATAGATGTCAGATCAAAGATTCAATTTTTTACTTTGTGGTTATAAGGTCTGCCAAATCAGATGCAAAACTCCCGTCAAAGAGTTGTCAGAGAGCAGCATTAAGCAATTTTTCAGAAGTTGGTTTTTCAGATAAGGACAAAATGCAGAAATAGCATGTCTAAAAAAACAAGCATGAAGATAAATATATTGGAATAACCATTAACAATGGTGGCAAATTTTAGATGTTAATTGAAAAAAAAATTGATGATGAAGTTACCATGTAGGATATTGCTCCACAAGAACCTGCATTTTGGTGACAACCCATATCAAGTTTCGTCTGCTCATCTCTGGAGTAGCACCAAATCCATCTCCCAGTAGACCAGCAATATTCACACGATTAAGCGCTGTTTCCTGCAAACACAAAGTACAAAGCCAATCATATGCTTATGATTCCATTTGCTAGAAAAGCTAAATATGCCCTTATGGTCCAACCTGTAGATGATTCATTAACGTTTCTATAGATGCTGTCCCACCAGCCCCCACTTCATATGACCGTATAGAAAAGTTCTGCCTGAAAACAAGCCCATCTTGAACAATCTTCCCAAGACTGAATGCATCCGAGGGCATGTCAGGCCTCTTCGGCTTCCAATCAAGAAGAGTCCACTGCTTCTCAGCTGCCAAAAAGATGGTTGTAATGGCGGCAAGAAGCATGCTCCAGTCAGGCAATTGGTTGTAGAATGTCCTTTGTGCTGAGGATTGGGCCTCGGCCACCTTCTGCACATCACTTTTCAAGCCGACCTTGGTCCCGTTGATCTTGGGAGCGGCTTGAGCATTGGCCTTCACTTGCAGACCGCCAGCAGGGGAAGAAGGCTTGGCAACAATGGCACGGATATCCAGGCTTTCAGGGCCTCCACTTGTGGTCCTTGAAGATTTTGCCGAGGGCACTGATGAGGAGGACGAAGCAGGGAAGAAGGCCGAAGCAGCAATGGAGGCAACCATGATTAGTTTCTCTCAATAACCTCCCAAGGAATTACCGAATAAAATTTATCAGGTGTTCGGTGTACAACGCTGAAAAGGATTAAAACAACATTAATTTCCCCAAAAAATCATCAATGAATACTGCCATATTTTATCAGCCTAGCAAACAACAAAAAGGACACCTTTTATCTTTCTCTATCCAGATACTCCATGGAAAGCAACTACAGAATCTAAAGCACAAGCTAGAAAAACCTAGAATTACCAATACGATCCAATTGAATAAGATAGGGCTAAATGTTCCTCCCTTTATCTAACAAATTCGCCAAAAAAAGGGGAAAAAAAATAATTTTTCTTCAAATTACCAATACCAAAAAAAATCCCACCAAGATCCAGGTGTAAATATCCGACAAAATCCGATCTTTTTTTTGTTTTAGCAAACTGGGATCCAAAATCCGGTCTTTATCTCCCATCCCAACAAAAAAACTAACAAACACACAAATCAAAACAAGAAAAACCACCCAGATCCACCAAAACCAAACCGCTGAAGAATTATTTTTTTCATTTTCGATCCGCTTTTACATGTAGTTGGAGGGGACGGTCAAAAACGATTCACTTTTGATTATTAGTTGGACAAAAAATATTTCAAAAGTATAATTATTATTATAAAAAATATTATTTATTTAATTTTATTCATAAAATAAAAAATAAGAAATTTATATTATTATTATATATGAGATTGTTAATGCTACTATAATTTATATTATTATTAAATTTATTTTCACAAGTTATTTTGAAAAAAAAATCTAAAAAATAAATTTTATTTTATTGTTTATTTTTAAATCATAAATAATCAAAAGTGGATTGGCATTTAACAACAATTTATAAATAATCAAATACAAGAAGGAAGTAGACGAAAGCGATTACAATCCTCGTGTTCTTTGAATTCACGACTTCCAAATAAAAATGCCAAAATTATTTGAAAGTGGTTGGATAATAGATGCCTCGCCCGCTATTTTTAATCTCATTCATTCACTTAATGGATCAACCGACCAACTTTTTTCTAATTAAACGTCGAAACTTACGAATCTACCGAAACTCAACACTTCGGTGAAATCACTGTCTTCCTTGATTTCCTTATATTTGACCGTTAATCAAAATCTAAGAAGAAAATTTTGCTTTTTTTGTTTTATTTTGAAGTCAGTTAATTTTGAAACAATATAATACATTGTTGAAATACAGCACTTAACGCGCAAATTTAATTAACACTATATGCATTTGACTATTTCCTTTACTAATTAACATTATAAAAATTTATAATTGACCGATTAGTACAACGTGTTAAAATTTTTTAAAAAAAGTTAAAATTTATAAAAAATTATCTTAATTATAATATTTTAAAAATATTTTATTTTCATTTAAAATTAATATGGAATATTAAATTACTAATTTTATTTTGGACAATCGGATTATAATTAACGGACAAAAGATTTGACAAAATTAAAATTAAAATTTTTAATTTCATAAAATTGGACAACCGATATTTCATAAAAATTAAAATAAAATAAGTTATTTTTTATATTAATTTAACAATTGCTAAAATTAAAATTAAATGAGAATAATTTGATTTTTTTTATATTAATTTTAATTGGTAAGATAGAATTAAAATATAATATTGTATGAATATTTTAATCGATATGATTTTTTATAAATTTATAATATAAGAATAGTGGTAATATAAATGATTTTTTTCAAATTCTTAATAAGGTTGGTAGTTTCTTGCGAAAAAAAATTTTAAAAAAGAAATTTAGAATAATTAATGTCTTAATCTTGATTGAATTGAAGTCAAAGATAAGCCAAGCCCAAAAAAGAATGGTCCTATTGGATGGGCTTTGTAGGGTTGGGAACAATGGACTAAAACTTATTTTGTACGGTAAAATAGGCCAATTTAAAATTGTGAGTACCTGGAATTAGTGTTGGGTGATTTCGTACATCTAAGTCAACATTTTTTTCTTAGTTTGCAAGTAGTAGTCATTTTTTTTATCATTAAGAGATAATAAACAAGAAGCTCGAATATTAAGCGAGTATTATTACTAGAGTTGGAGTATAGAATCAAATGATTGATATGCAAAGTGTCGAACATTTTTTTAGCCATTAATTGTGTTTTAAAATAAGAAAATTAGAGTAATAATTAAATAGTAATTTTTCAAGCGATGCGTGATTACGGGGCCGTCTATCTAAACCGGGGATCGAGTCATCTAGACCGGACCACATGAACTGGAGTTAAATTCAACATGGATAGCTAGCTCTTAAGCTAGCTCTTTCGTCCGAATGCATTAAAACTAAGTCTAGGTCAAGAGAAACCATGGATAGCCGCTGAGTTATGGTACCATGCAAATTAATGTTTTAATAATTTAAAATTTAAAAAATTATTTAATTTTTTTAATAATAATTTAATTTAATAATAATATAAAATAAAAAATATTAATTTTATAAAAAAAAATAAATTTAATACGAGCTGATGCTGATTCTGATACAAAATCAAATGAGACCTATTATCTCCCACCACCACATTTACGTAATATAATGATAGGGTAAGATCAAATTTACTTGGAGCGAGAGATCTTCTTCCGTTCCACCTTCCAATTCTTATGCTCAGGAGAAAGACATTGATCACAAGAATGCTTGTGTATTTGCACAAATCTTGGGAGTAAAATCTGATGGTTAAATACTTTGAAATTTCTTACACGTTTAATCTCTAATTCAAAACTGTATCGTTAAAGGAAACTTCATCTTTTTGGCCCTCAAATATTTTTTTCCTTTTGAGCCCAATAAAATTTCTTAATTTTTATTTGTACGGTATTAATTGTCCAGTCGACCAGTTAAATAGATGCGTGTTGTAACAGGAGCTTTTCGAGATTTGGCTATAGAGAGAAGTAACGAGAGGGAGGCGATTGAGTGCAGACGTCAAAGCCAGAGGTTCATCGACGAAAAGAGAACGACAAACAGCAGTGGACGAGGGAATGTCGGGGACCTGGTGCGAAGTTCGCCAACAAAAGGGGGGTCATGAACAAGATGATCTGAATTGGAGGTGCTTCCGACGCCGAGAGACTAAATAAAATTTTAAGAAATCTAAAATGAATCAATAAGAAATTATAAAATTTTGTCGGGCTTATAATGAATTACCTCTATCATTAATTGTTTATTTGAATTCCCTTCAACTCTGAGCTCGAAACCGAGATTTTCAGCTGTGCTTGACCCAGGCAGATTTGGTTGGGTCCAGCTGAGGTAACTAAAAAATAATATTCAAACCAAATTTTTGAGTCAAAAAATCAACGAAACTGGACTTAAAAGATAAATTGTAAATAAATACGACTGAGTTAGAGACTCACATATATACCAAATCATTATGAGATTCACAATTTTATATATAGATGAGTTTACATTAAAGAACAACCACCTCCCAAGTCTAATTATAACTGAATTCACGAAATTCAGCCTATCAATATTAGTATACCAATCAATTAATTTATAGTTATTTTTAAAATCAATTTTGACGGATTTAATAATGATATATTTTTTTTCTCAAAAAATCCAGTAGAACAATTATCGGAAATCATGGAATCAAAACATGCCAAAATTTGGAGATAGCTATAAATAATACTACAACTAAAAAGTAAAAATCTAATGTTCAATCTTCTGAATATTGGATTAATTTGAATATGGAAACAACTTTCGTCCAAAAATTTTAGATAATTTGCTTCATATTTCTTATTTATGTAGATTGACAAAAAAACTATTTAGCGAATTAAGATATCAAAAAATCTTCTCGATCAAAATCGGTGTTAAATCGGTCTCTCAATCATCAACAAAATGGCAACAGACATGGATTTTTATATTCGTTATTTTTCATAAGAGAAATAAAAACAAGGGCAATAATTATAGTATGCTTTTTTGCTTTTTGTATGAATTTGGTGGAGATTATAGCAAATTTCGCATTTCAGGGGCGCATTTGCGAAAAAGCCAAAAGATTTCAGCTCGCTGGTTTTCTCGCAAAAATAAAAGAAATTCCAAAGAGGTTCTGCATCAAAACGGGCGGAGACCTTAGATGAAGCCCGATCGAGAAAAACTTCTCGATGGGGGGTCGAATTGCAACACAATAACCTTGGGGGATTGCGATCCCGGCGTCCCGCCAAATTCAATCGCATTTTCAGGTTATTTTTCTTTCTTTCTTTTTTCCTCCCGTTTCGATCTTGCTCGATCCCTGTTTTGGATCTGATCTTATTGGGTGGTGCAAGGAATTATTGATTTGGTTTTTATTTTTATTATTTTTGCAGATTGTCCTGCTGGGATTGTTGGCATTTAATCTGAGAGCACGGTGCCAGCATTGCGAGAACGCCGGTAGGGCTCTAGTTTCCTTTTTTCGATGTTTGATATTATACTTTTTGTTGGATTTCTGTATAATTAGTGGATTAATCGGTACAAGGAATGTTTTCCATTGAGATTGTATCATGCTTCTTAGTCAATAGAGAACTTGAGGTGAATATTTGCCCTCAATTCTGCCATTGTGCAGTATTGGTACTTTTTGGGGAGTTATGTATGACCTAACCATTGGCCTAGTGAACCAAGGACCGAGTCATCGTTAGCAGTATGTTATGAATAAGTGCACCGCAGCTTATGATTGGAAATCTCCTTATTTTGCAGGTTGGAGTTGTTTGGTCGTAGCAGGCACTTGTTTATTAAGAAGGGGAACATAGCCGTTTACCAGTTGTGGTTCTACTCTATTTTTTTTTGCGAGGAGGAAGTGTTTAACAGTTTTGTCTTGTTCCGGGGAAACAATTGAGTTTGGTAGTCCAAGGAAGACAGATGGGGGTGAGAAAGTAGGACAGCTAGATATGCATGGTGTTGCGGAAATTTGATGGCTGTTTCTTTACCTTATACACAGAGTGAAGGTGAAACCGACAGATATCCTTTTCTGATGGAACAGCCAGTGAATACTAGTGGTCATGAACATGTAATTGATATTTCAAGGACAGGTGTTGCTTCCATGTCCACATCTCTTGGGAATGGGAATGATTGCACTGACTTTGATGGATTGCACCCTGAAGTTAGACCTTCAGCGAGCATGTGGGATCCGAGCGCTCAATCAGCTTTTTCCTCTCCCACAGCATTGAATTTCAGAAATGCTTCTTTTACAAGGAGGGGGGATAACTATGGCCGTCGTCACAGAAGTCCGTTCAATTCTGGATTTTGGATCTCAATGGAGCTTGTTGTCAATTTGAGCCAAATTACTGCAGCTATTATTGCTCTAGCCTTGTCAAGACATGAGCAGCCTCAAGCTCCATTATTTATGTGGGTTATAGGTTACACAGCAGGCTGTGTTGCTACACTACCTTATCTTTTTTGGCGTTACATTCATCACAACAGTCAGAGCTCTGAAACAGACCCAACACATTTACAAACAAGTTCATCTCAAAACCAGTCTAATACTTACATTCCCATCACTCTTACCCAAGGATTAGGAGGGGAAGACCACCATAGCGATGCGCCAGCCTCACGTTTTGGACAAAATTTATTTGTGTCCAGTACAAGGTACTCAGTCATGACTTTAAGAATTTTTCAAGTGTTTATCATAGCTACTGTTCTAGCACTTTTGCTATACCATGTTTATTCTGAACAGCAATGTGCTTTTTCTACGTGTTTCCACAATCTGGTCTTCTCTGTTTGTGTAGTTGACTGGGCTTTCTGTCGAGCTGTTAAAAAATTTCTGGATGACTAACAGATTTTGTAAATTTGAAAGATAACTTGAACTCTGGAAATTGGGTTTTTTCTTGTTAATAAATGCTGTTCTGTTCATAAACTAGGGTATGTAAAATTCGCCAAACACTCACATATCTGATTAAATATTACTCGTGCATTCTGCGTGGGGTGCCAGTAGCAATGAGCTTTGTAGACCTGCTGCACTAAGAGTAACGGAGAACTCTAGATTCTGCACATTCTCTTGGCGAGTGTTCTGAAAGGCAGTTGTTGCAATCATATCCCTTGAGAAATTTGAATATTTCTGATGATTCTTTGTGTCATTCAGTGTGCAAATCTTAATCACTTTTCAAAACTACTGAATGATGGGAAAAAAAAAATATATCATTGGCTTATTATGTACTTATGGCATTAATATAATAAAATATTAGTGACCTCAGAATGGATTTCCAATGCATGCCTGCACATAACCTGATATGACGATGCCAAAATTCCTCAAAATGTATAAATATGGTCATAAATTCCTCAAAATGTATAAATATGGTCATATCATATGGAGTACAGATTGATCCTGCAAGCATACCCTGAAAAGTGTCCTATTCAGTTATGATTTGTTTGTCACGAGTTAAGTATTGGCCTTTTGTGCTGTTCACACTACTAAAGTGCATAGATTGTCTATCAGTACTCATATGGCTATTGTTCTAGATTCACCTCAGAGGAAGCTATACTTTCTTTTGGAATTAGGATAAACTTCAATCACAATAATGAGAGGAGAATAGTGTTATACCATCTGGACCTTGTTTAGATGATCTTATCTTCTTGTTTATGTTATCTACCTCAACCTTAACAACACACACACACAATAGGAATAAAAAATACTATGCTGTGGCCAGTAGTGTCTAGCCTTGTGGCTGCTGTCCTGCTCTCTTAGATGTCTTGTGAGGACCATTTGGATTGGGGGTAGCAAATGTGATGATTATAATTAGCATGACTAGTATAGAGTGCTAGTCATGCTAATCACAATCACCATGTTTGCTACTCTTGACCCAACCAGTCCTTTTAAGTTTTATGCAACTAGATTATTGAAGACCTTGTACCATTTATTGAGAAAAAAGAACTGACAACATGAGCCAAAATTTCTCTATCATAAAAGAAACCTACATAAAATCCCTTTCCTGAATCCAACAAAATCAGGATTGAATATTAATACACTTCATTCAACAGATTCCAACCCGATTTTCATCCCAAGCAAAACATTATAGCAATATCATCAGGGTTTGCTTATTTCTTAGAGCTTCAATTTGAGGTTGGCATTTTTATTGCTACACTGGGCTTGTTAACCTTATTCTCCAAAATGGACAGCTCTCCTGAGAGTGCTTTCCATCTTACTGCCTTGTTTGTGGTGAATTGAACTATTTGAAGTATTGCTTTTCAGATTTCTACTCGGGTCATTAGATGACATGGGGCAAGAGACTGAAATATTTTGAATTCGCATGATTGAACTGGTAGTTGCTTTCCAGCTTTCCTCTCGTTCATCTTGCAGGATGATCTTCTCTGAAACACCTTTGCATAAAGTTTCATCAAGTATCAGAAAAATATATGTTTGGGACTGGGTATGTGCTTCACAAATGTTTTTATGGTTTGAATATTTCTTCATTGATTAATCGCAAGTTAGAAATTTGAGAATTGCAGTTCACAAGATGTAGTTCTCTTTTCATTTCCTCTAGTTCGACATTGATGGACGTTAGCTGTTTCTCAGGTTACATGCAGTTGTTGACCATTTCAAGATGGCTTTAGACTGCTTCTTTGCTGTATGGTTTGTTGTTGGTAATGTGTGGATCTTCGGGGGGCACTCCTCTGCTGCAGATGCTCCCAATTTGTACTGGTATGTACATGCTTTGCTTCTTTTTCATTAATTTTCTTATTCATATGGTGGTCCATCCTAACACACTATTCACGTCTCACCTGTTCACAGGTTATGTATAGTGTTCCTTGCATTTAGCTGTATTGGGTATGCCATGCCGTTCATTGTGTGTGCAACAATTTGTTGCTGCTTGCCTTGCATAATTTCAATCTTAGGCTTCAGAGAAGATATAATCCAGACAAGAGGAGCGACCTCAGAATCAATCAATGCCTTACCTAAATACAAGTTCAAGTCAAAGAGAGGCCGCCAAAGAGAAGATAGCGAAACCAACTCTGAAAGCATAAATGAAGGTGGGATCTTGGCTGCTGGTACTGACAAGGAGCGATTTGTTTCTGCTGAAGATGCTGTGAGTTTTCCTATGATACTCTACATTTGCCTAACGGAGTATTGATTACGTGGTATCATGATGATTTATGTTGATCTATTCTGTTGGTCTCAGGTTTGCTGCATTTGCCTAGCGAAGTATGAAGACAATGATGACCTCTGTGAGCTACCCTGCGACCACTTTTTCCATATGGAATGTGTTGATAAATGGCTCAAGATAAATGCTCTGTGTCCTCTTTGCAAATCGGAAGTAGGAGAGTCCACAGGAACAATCACAGGATCTGCCCAGCGACACAACCATCGAAGGGTGGGAAGTAGTACAGACCATCAAGATGCACAATGAGAAACACAATTGAGTGTAGCTTTGTTTCACGGTTGAAGGATTTTGTGATCAAATTTGAGGGCGTTGAAGTTGTTCACTAGGCTTGGCTTGATGTATATTTATGTGGGGACTTTGTTTGCTTAGATGTGGCCATGTCCTCTTCTATTGGTTGCTTTGGGAGAAGTTCAATATGTACATACAAGTAGGTGTTTGATAGAGTAGTTGATTATTTAAATTGGCTTCTCTCTTGTGCAAGAACACTTCTCTCTAATAATCTACTGTGTGTATTTTGCAAATGCCCAACATGTTTTGTAGTAGTTGCAAATAACTGCCTGGGTTATTATTATGTTATAATTTGTAGAATCAAGAATGGAGGGATTCGTTGCAAAAGAAAAATGAGATTCCACGCAAAGAAAGGGATTAAGACCGCATCAAATTAAAAGAATCAAACTTATTACAATTAGTGCTGTGCTAATTGTTCTCTCACTTGGCACGCTAGCTATTAACAGTAATGATGATAAACAATGTCAAGCTTCGAGTTTCGCAGTCACACCACTGCTTGCATCAATCAAGTTCCAGCATCCGATTTGACCTTCAAAAAATTAGCCCGTAGTTTCCTCCCAAAAAATAAAAAATGAAAAATCAAATAGTTACATGCAATCTCTTCATGTCCGATGTTTCACTGCAGATGATTTGGAAAGAAGCCTTCTCAGGGTGTGATTCAACTACTCACTATTGTTATTCTTATGTAGCGGTAACATGCAGTAATTGGCAAGAACCATAAGCAATCAATCGTGTCATCATCGAGTGCCTTAATCGTGTCATCATCTGACTTTAGATGGTGCCTGACAAGGTAACTGCCTGTTGCTGCTTTGAAAACTGCATATTGCATCCCAACATGATTTCTTTTTGAAAGATGCCAAATGCATCATGTGTAAGAAGAGTTGAGGCATGTTCTTCAATGGGCATGCATGTCTTGAGCTTCACATTTTGACCATTTTTTGCATGTTTGCTTCTTCTCCTGTTTCATTTTGGAAATCAACTGCAAGACCAACCTATAGAATTACATGGGGAACAAAAATCAGTAAAAATATAGTCTTCAGAGGAAATGTATATCACACTCTTGGGAAGAGTTTTTACCTGCTAAATAAAATCTGAGACGTATTTGTGAGTTCAGAAATCCTCTGAAGAATGACGTTACTGACACTGCACAACAATTTGTTGTTAGTCCACCTAAAAACCAACCTCGCATGTATGCTAGTGTCCGATATGCTCTATGAAAAGAAACAAGCTTATGTCTGTCTAAGCTTAAGCCAAATTCGGAAACCATCCGATCCCATTGATGGGCAAAATCCTCCAGTCTCTAACTCATGTATTCTCCTTTCATACTGAGAACCAAGTCAAGGAGAAAACCAGCTTTGAAACTTGGACACCACATTCCATACAGCAAATGCATGATTTGTATGTGGCAACTCACTCAATACAGCATCTTTAAGTCCCATGTCCAGATTAGTTAGCAGTGTTTTTGGGAATTTCCCATCCATAAGATGAACAAATGACTGCAAGTATGAACCAAACAAATTATCAGAATTAGGACATTCCGTTCAATAATGAAGATATCACTTGAGAACCATGACAAAGTAAAAAAGTGATGCAATGGAAAAGGGTACATGGAATGTGAGAAAATCACTCTCTTTTCACCATAATAGATCTTTGAATCCACAAGAAAAATAAAAATAGAACAAATTCAAAATAAGATAATATTATTGATAGATAAGTTCCTCACTGTGTTACAATCTTAAATTGTATATATATATCTCTAATAAATCTAAAATCCTATTTGGTGTAAATTAAAAATAGTACTTATATTCCACTAAGAATTCTATTTAATATATCTTAAATAAAAAGATCTAAATTCTATTTTTTATTGGACTAAAACTATTATTAACTCAGACTCCTAAATAAAACCTAATTTTAACCAATACAGATACCGAATTAGTCAAAATAGTAAATAAGAAAATTATAGTAATTGATTTTAATTTTCCAACAGATAGTTATTTGTTGGATTTAAATGAATATCCTACAAAATATGGCCTTCAGACTATATCTATACTAATTCTAATGGATCCTAATTGAAGTTGAAATTCAATTTAGACTGAATATTTGATTTTATTGTAAAAAAAATGTAATTGCCTTATATCAAATCACTCCACTTATAAAAACTTATTCTCAAGTCAAAATTTGAACTCTTTGTCGTTACAATTATAGTCTTCTCAAACACTTTCCAATATATAACTTAATGATATAAACCAATGATATTTTTTTAAGTAATATCTTTAACATTTTGATCTCCTTTTTTTTTTTGGTACAACCACTTGAACTTTTGTAGAGTTTTCTTTGATTTTATTTGAAATAAAATTTTTGTACTTACCAATTTATGATTTGTTATCATATAATGAAAATATTTTTTTATAAATTTACTGATAATTACTAAAATAATATGAATATATCATTGTCAATTTTAAATCATGCATAGTGATAACTCATATAAGATTTTCCTCGACTTGTTCAAAAAAATTGACTTTTGATGAATTCAAACAATAATCTTAAATAACACATTTAATATTTTCATAAGTAAAAAACTCTTCCTTATAGTTTTCGAGATTGTCAATTGATTCATATGAATTCTCATCGATGATCTTTTGAATATTTTCTGTAACATCTAAATCCACTTTTATATAATCCTCTAAATTATCAAAGAAAAAATCTTTGAAACCCTCAATAAATTCTTTACTAGTTTATTTGTCTTTCACATGATCCACAATTTTTTTTCGACTTGATAATCCAATATTAAAGATAAGTTATTAATATACAAAATTAACACTTCATATTTATCTCCATTAATTTCAATTTCGGAAGCTCTTGTATAAAAAATATGTTTTACTTGATTTTGATCTCCTTTTGAGAATTTCATGTTTAATAATTTAAGAATTTTCGGCCATGAGCAAATTTTTGTCTTGTCCTTATGTATTCTTTGGATTTGAATTTGCTCCCACCAAAATAAAATATAACAATCAATTTTGTTTTCAATGATTTTCACTTTTTTCTCTTCAGGAATTCCTATAAGTTCAAAAAATTTCTTAACTTTATCTATTCAAATATACAAATCCTCATAATTATGAAAGTATGAAATACTCATCTCACCCAGATTTTGATTTTTCTGAGTAGGTTTACATGTTGATCTCTAAGATATTGAATTGTGAGCCTATTTGATGTTCAATTAACAAACTTGGTTAGTGATTTCAATTTACCTCAAATCTTCATACTTCCTATTGATAAAAGTAAAAAAATTTTGTTTGATCGAATCTCGAATTCGATATCCTCCTAAATCACTGTTCATAGAGTTGTTGTCGCAAACTATAATCAATGGAATTAAATTCAAGAATAACCTTACTCTGATACCACTTGATATAGTGGAAAAGAATATATGAAGTAGGGAGAAAATTACCGTCTTCTCATCATAATAAATTCTTAAATCCACAAAAAAAATAAAAAAAGAATAAATTCAAAATAAAATAATAGTATTAATAGATAAGTTCCTCACTATATTACAATTTTAAACTATATATATAAATATTTAATAAACTTATAATCATAATTGGTGTAAACTAAAAATAATACTTAAATTTCACTAAAAATTCTACTTAACATATTTTAAATAAAAATATTTAAATTCTATTCCTTATGGAACTACAATTGTTATTAACTCGGACTCCTAAATAAAACCTAATTTTGACCAAAACAGATACCGAATTAGCCAAAATAGTAAATAAAAAAATTATAAAAATTGATCTCAGTTTTCCAATAAATGGTTATTTGCTGGATTTGGATGAATATCTTAAGAGATATGACCTTCCGACTATGGTTGTACCAATTCTGAAGGATTCTAATTAAAGTTGGAATTCAACTTGGACTTAATATCTGATTTTATTGTAAAAAAAATATAATTATTCTATATCAAAAGGTCAATTCATCTTATGAGAGAGAGCACAGAACCAAACCTGCAACGCCCATCTAAATGCACGAGGAGTTTCTTCATCCAGATAACACAACCAAGAAACATCATACGCCCAAAGTTGTCCACGCCAAACCAGACACCTACCATCTCCAAATACCTAGTATGCACGAATTGAATCTGCATATGGCCAAGCAACATGCTCAAGCTTATTGCTCTCATTGACTCTGAAATCATAATGAAAATCTGGGTTCTTATCTTTCATGGATTTACATGCCTTCAAAAGTTCTGATCCTTCATTTTCTGTATTGATACACTTAGAGGCCTGGAGGAAATTTCTCAAATCCTTCTCTGAGAATGCCGAGTCACCTGCCCTCACTCCTTTTTCCATTTCAAGGGTCTTCATGATCAGATTCACACTGGAGCCAGCCTTGGCAAGAACTAGGATATGCTTGCGGTCATTCACTGGAATATAGCGATAGGAAGGGGCGTGACACACATCATTGCTATTCAGCAAAGCATGATTGTGCACATCACTAAATTTGACAACCATCCATCGGGTAATTCCAGATGAGACATCCTTCTTTATCACCATTCGGGCCTCACATTGGCATCTTGCTGACTTATTCTTCGTCTGGCATTTCTCTTCCACATTTTTCTTTGCCAGAGGAGGGCCAGCCCGATGACAAACAAGTTTCGACTCCAAGGGGATGCTTGAGGTTCCCTTTCGAGCGCTCCTCGCCTAGTTGAGAAGCCATTTTTCCGTGCAAAACTTTGATAATATTCCTGAGCTTCCTCATCACTTTGGAAGGACTGGCCTATGTACGGAATGGTGCCACATGCATTAATGTCAGAAGTTTGGTTTTCAACACTGAAGCATTCGGCTCGCCTAGTCTAACGTTTTCCACCTTGGCAACTTCATCCAGTTTGTCTTCAATATAACATTTCTCATTGTCACAAGGGCATCGGCTTTTTCCAAGAAGAATATGTCGTCTTTCTCTTTCCCCCAGCCCAAAAGTGCACCAAAATGAACCACCTAGAACTAAGGCATTGCGTATGAACATTAACAGAAGAACAAATGCTGGGAATTCCAACTAATTACCACCGCACAAGAAACTTCCTGAAATCGAGAAACAAAATTTCAAGATCTAATACCAACCCAAATCTATTCCGAAAGGAGATTCATTTCTATTATCTCCAAATAAAAAATCTACAGGGGAGCAGAACAAGAAAGAAGGAAACAAAAGAAACTCATATTAGGCAACGCAATTGATCAAATAAGAGCTAGAAAAATGAATTAAAACCATGAAACGAGGAAGAATAAAGCAAAGATCATAGCTTTGAAAAGGAGGAAGACGAATTGAAGCACATTCGAGTTGAGATCGGGACTCGCCTGCAGATCAGCGGAACGAAGTAGATGGACTTGCGGACTAGGGTTAGGGTTAAGACTTGTGATGAGACTAGTGCGGGATTTAAGATTTACCGGAGAAGCCTTTCCGGCAGGAATTTTTCGCGACAGAAAGAGATTGATATTCACACCTCCGACGTTTCCATAACTCTGATCGGAAGTGTGGGTTAGTCGTCGAAAGGAGTGGGGAAACTGGAACCAGGGGTGACAATAACTCGTCGGGTGACTTGGGAGATACCGTGCAAAAAATGGAAGTATTAGAGAATTTTAACAAAAAAAAAAGTCAAATGAAAATTATCATTCTCCAAAAAAAAAAACATGCAAAATTTAATTTTATTTCAGGACTTCAACGAATAATAGCCGATGAGATGTCTGATAAATTTCTTGCACATGCATCTTTTAAAATAATAATAATAATAATAATAACAATAATCGTGCGCTACAAATATTGTCCATTCCATGCCTTGCTAGTTTTTTTAGTAACAGCTTAAATTCATAATAAATTATTTTTAAGAGTATTAATTAAATAACCAAAACTTAGATATTATATTGATATTCGAAAATAAAATCTGCCCAGTCATTTAACGTAGACGAATGGCAGTTTCCAGGGGTTGCCACCTAGCACAACCCAGACGTTTGGTTCTTTTGGCAAGAGAGAATTCTCGTTCAAAGCCCAACTGTTACAATAACCAGTCTAACCCTTTTTCTTTTCTTAACATGTGAGAAACCAACCAATGAGAAAAATCCAAAAAAATACTATCCCAAAATTTTGAACATTTACGGGTACAGAAACGGGGAAGCAAAAAACAAGGTTTACACACACAAAAATACAATCTGACGACAATGATGGTTGGGAGCTCAAAGAATGTGTACCTTTGTCAGGCATTGGGTGCTCAACAACGCACCCAATTGCTTTATCAACATGATCATAATAACCACCTTGCACAGATAGAACTACTCTAGGTAATCAACTAGCCCAGCAAACGGCTTTCTTTCCTCCACCTCAAGTTACGAGCTCTACTTACACACATTTGAAACATACCAACAGTTTTCGATACTGAATGAGCCACTTGGTAAATAGCTGAAACCAACAATTTCTTCTTCAATGCAGCAACCAAAGTCAGTTCAGTGTGTCTGCCAGAAGCTGCTGCTCCGTCACGGTTCAGCTGTTTTATATTTTTGCCTGGATTCAGCTTTTTGGGTATCAATCAAGTCAAATTATACTATGGCTTTGCTTCTGTGCACTTAAGGAAGATGTGTTGATCTATATTTTCAAGTCCTTCAGAGCATGCAGGCTTCCATTCAATGACTGGGCACCTCCACCAACAGTTTCTTGAGCACTAACAGCTCCATTTTCAGGTGCATTCTGTATGTTGAAATTGGGAGGGTATGCAACCGCAGTGTAGCGCCCTCCAAAGTGAGTCGAGTAGGGAAAGTATTCTGCACATCTTTTTTTCCATCCTGCACAACAATTTAGTTGCACAGAGAAATTACAACTCTCAGTGCAATTACAGTTTCAACAAAGCCTAAAATAAGTTATTGTCATCAAATGCTGCCACATTCGAACAAGACAAATGAAGGTTGGTTTTCCAAAAGGCTATAGCTATACTTACGAGAAGTAGCATCATGGTCAACAAATGTGGTTTCAAGCAGTTTGTGGACTGTAATGCAGTCGTCAAGTTTCCACTCTCTAACCAGGCCCAAAGCACCACCACTATTCAGCAGAGGAACAATATCAAATTCCATCACAAGGCCAAGAAAAACAAAAGAAAGCAGCAAAACATTACCCCTGAGCTATCCTATTTGTCGAATCTTCAATCAACTTAATTGCATCAGGTTTCTTCCCAGCCTCCAGAAGGTATAGCATTTCTGCAGCGGCTGCTCTATGCAGCAAGGAATCTGATAATATCACAGAAGGGGTGTCAATAGGCGTCCCCATCTGAGATGGTAAGTACATAAAGCAGCCATAACTAAGCAAGCACACCTTTATTCTTTTCAAGGAAATAATCATTTGCTTCAGCAAGAGACTTTCCATTAAATTGACTGCACATGAAGAGTCATTTTTTCAGGTTCTTAAAAGATCACAAGAAAAAGGAGGGGAATACAAAATTGAGACAACCTTATTTCCTGCCGTTCTGCATTCAACACACTCCAGACAACTTTTTCTGAATCAGTGGCTGGGTCTGCAGAGTTGCTAATTTTATGAAAAAATCTAATCTGCAAAAACATAGATTGATGTGATGATCTGAACACAAACCAAACTAACAATAATTCTATTTAAGTACAATATACCAAGCACCGATGGGAATCTGGGTTATTCTCGTCCAACTTCAGTAGCTGCTTGACAGCCTGAAAATGCATGTACAACAGTAACATCAAGAAAACCATGACAGCATTACATGCATTCTCAGGAAAAATGATAACAACATTAAGTAACTTCCACCAAAAGAAAGCTTTATATGAAGTTGTGGACAAAATAACACAATAGAATTTTCGTACAGTGGAAAATAAAATAGAATAAACTCATCAACAGAGGTTGCCGATCTAGAATCTAGAATATTTTTCCATGTCTCACTCAGAGTTACTGTCTAAGCATATTTAATGCAATCTAATATCCTATTTAGGTTATTGATTCAACAACAATTGTTATTAATTATCAAAGTAGAGCATCCAAAAATTCTCTGAGGAAGAATGAGAAGAGGTTTGACATCATATGTTCCAGCCTCCAACAAGAGGGTTTACATATGCCAATGTGATTCAGTGCTCTGGACACGTGCATAGGCATCTTCTACTCTCTCCATGAGGAAAAGTTTAAAAGCGCCATAATTTCAAAACTATTTTATGGAAAAAAGGAAGAATCAAGTAGAGATCCTATGGTAGGCATTACATACTTTGAAGCCCTATGATTGGTAAAGCTGCAACTACTTAAGCCAGAAGAAAAAAGACAACGTAATTCACTGGTCCTGTATACTTAGAAGCCAAATGTGGGGAATGGAAGCAGCTACAGAAATGAGATTGGAGATTGAAAAAAATTGCTCTCGTGGTTGTTATTTGACAGCAATTTACAGACAATAGCTTGTTTAAGAGTTAGATTGTGATCTTGGAATTACTGTCATCAGATATGCGTTGCAAACTATGTTATTTAAGATTTTCAAGAACATCCTATCCATGCTAAATAGTTGCATAGTTGAAAATGTTTTCCAGAAAGGATGTTTAACAGTATCACAGATATAGATAAACAAAACTAAATATCGAAAACTGTGAATGGAACTACCTGGAAAGCAAGCAAAATTTTTTGTTTTCTCATATTCAATTCAAATGACAATATATGTGTTTCCAGTGACTCTGATGAATTAGTCTGCAGAAGTTTCAGGAACTTTGTTGCTTCTGATAGTGGATCCTCAACCTACAATGTTTTCATTACAAACTATAACATAACAATTTAATTCCAGACAACAATCCTATGAAGAAAGAAATACAGCATTAGCCAAAAAACTAACCTGCAATAGTTTCTCTCCACGAGGATCTAAATCAACAGGCCTGGCATTTTGACGCTTGCCAGATTTAGACATAACAGAGGATGCTTCCTCATTTTTCTCTTCAGCCTCCTACAAATATCAGAGGTGAATTTACTTCAAAGTATCTAAGAATGCAGTAGTTCATCTTAGACTATAATGTTGACACATACTTTCTTGGCACGAGCTTCAGCCTTTTTTAGCTTTTGCCTAAGTTTCCTTTTCTGTGCAGGATCCAGTTTTGACATCTCATTTTCCTCCTCAGTGGCTGATTTCAATGGAGAATCATGCAACTTCATATAACATCTGCAATTACAAAAGAACTCCCAATTCAGAGCTACTTTCCAAGTTAATAACACATGCATTTCATAGATTTCAAAAATGAGAGTAGACACAATATTTGTTGGATCTGTCATAAAAGAAATATTTTCTGGGAAGATAAGATTTTCTAGTAGCAGAGCAAAGACAAAATTCTCAATAGTGTAGAAAACTGACCTGATTGCTCCTGTGGCAGCTTTTTGGAAGTATCTATGTGAATGCAACTTATCTTGAAACTTCAACATTGAAACATATGCTCGCAGGGTCATTTTGCGTAAACAATAAGAATGAAAGTCGAATTGATCTTCCATCATATCAGCATAATGTTTTTCAACAGCCAGGAACTTTTTAAGAGCCCTTCCTAGATCACCCTGGCGGAAGTAACTTTCACCAGAAGCGAGTTCATACCTTTTGAAAATGTAGAAATTTTCTGCTATTAGAAAGAATCACCAACACAGGAGACTGCAATGACAGGTGAAAAAAAATTAGTAAGCACGCACCACATGCATTGCATGTCATGAAGGTTATTATGTTGCTCTCCATCCTTTGTGAACAATACTGCAGTCCTCTCTGCCGATGCCACCTTAGATGAAAAAGAGTTTGATAAACTTAGTTCCATGGGGAAGAGCTCTGATGCAACTGAAATAGTCCTCATAGCATAGGCAAAATATGGATACCTGATCAGCTTGGAGCATTTGCATAACACATTCACTATTCAAATAACGATCAGCTAGATCCATAGATCTAGCCTCATCAGCAAAAGCAGCAGCTGCAGTGAAATCACCAGCATGCTCCAATATTCTTCCCTGTAATAGAAGTCCAAAAGATGTCTAAGCACATTAGTTAAGAATATCACACTAGTCAAATATGATTTGGAAGCCTTCATAATGGGCAATAGGGTGCACTTCCAAGAGAGCGCATGCCTCATCATGATTTTTAGTAAAATGGTTGTTAAACTGTTCTGGTGCCCACACAAATGAAATGCTCTTGCCTGAGCATGCTAAATATACAAAAACAATAAACATGGCATTCATTCCAGGCAAAATATTCAATTTAAATGAATATGGTAAATCACCGCCCTAATCCAAAACATCTGGAGGCTATCTGCAAATTCACTCATTTTCTTAAGTTTGAAAGATTACGGTCATTAGGAGTGGGTCAAATTGAAGGAAAATTATGGGAAAAAAATACAAGTATAAAATAAATTGAAGGAGGTAAAAGAAAATAGAAGAATTTGCCACTAACAACTGTCCCGTAATATGGTCCTGATAACACCACCAATTATGGCAGAGTTTCCCCTCATTCTGGTTATCTACTGATCTTGGATGGAAACACAAGTGCCTCTTAAAATCCAAATTTAAAAGCTAATGACACAGACAAACAATAGTGAAAAAGGTCACCACCAATTTCATCTAAGAAACTTGCCTAAGCATCTCAGTGACCACCTGTTCATGCAACAAAGTATATTAATTATTTATTAACAATGTTACAAATACTCGTTGATAACTCTAGATTCCTGCCCGGATGAAAATGACCAACTACATCAGTAATAACCTATTAATGTAACAAAGTATATTAATTATTTATTAACAGTGTTAAAAATACTCGTTTATAACTCTAGACTCCTGCCTGGATGAAAATGACCAACTACATCAGTAATAAAGTGGTTAAGTGCCTGTTTTGCCCATCTGCAGCCTAATCATTATCCAACTTGGTGATCAGATCCGTAGGTCCCTATGCAGGAAGCCAAGTTGATTATTTTTTGACAGTATTAATAAGTTCAAAAAGATGACTACCCAAACAATATGGGAAATTAACTACAAAGATGTCTGAAAAATCATTAAAGCCATTACTTATCCTATGAAATAAACAAAAAATGTACCAAACATACCTTAGCAGAATATAAATCTATCACAGTTGGGGTATGTTCAATAGCTTCATCAATTTTTGCAAGTGCCACATCATGCTGGCCACGTCTATCATAATGCTGCAGCAGGAATGATTTATTGGGAGATTTTATACAGTTCTTGTTATGCAGTTAATGAAATAATACAGACATAAATTCAGCAGGACAAACCTGGGCTAACAAAAATAAGGTCCACATGAGTGTTGAAGGTGGTTCTTTCCCTGTCCTACAGTTCAGACCATTTTTTGTCAATATAGATCATAAATTCTATAAGCATCCTCCTTTCCCTATATATCACACACGGAATTGCCTCCTTGGCATTATCTGGCCCCACTCATTATCACTCATTGAGTTCATGATGTGGTTCGTGATTCATAAGTTTAATATCATAGCAGTTTGCTAGATATCAGAATATCAAGTGATTATTGTACCCTAGGGTTGCGAAAATACAATTTCACTTTCAACATAGAAAGATCACTTTGCTAAGCTAAAAGATCAAATCAATGGGTAAAGATATGTTTATGCATGAATTTTGATTTCATAGGCCATTCTGAAGTCATGGCACAAGAACAAGAATCCCTAATTACCTTCCAGGGAAATTTCCTGTACTTCTTATAGAATTTTCCAGATGAAGAAACAACCGTTCGAGAATGTTGGCCTGGAAAGTGTTTGCAATGTCAGAGTGCAAATGAAAAAGTTGAATCTAGATTTTAAGAAAAAAGAGACTCATGTATACCTTATCAGGGTGGTCATACAAAGGACTGAGATCAGAGAACAAAGAAGGAACTCCCTGAATAAAGATAAGAAAAAGAGAAATTAAGTAATATTGGACACACTAATTAATGCAGAGATGAGAAAGTGATGGGAAAACCAGACTATAGAATTATTTCAAGCAAGATAAGTACAAAACTGATACAGTAAGGAAGATATTAGTATGACCTTTGTTAGGAGTGGCATAACATAACCTTCTGCTGCCTCTTGAAAGCTCTCACCCTCAAGAAAATCAAGAGGAATTCGCTGAAGAGATAAACAGCAAGAAGAAAAGCAGTGTTAGTGTTGGCCTATGAGGCAACATAGAAAAAATTTACCAGGTACCAAAAAAGAAATTGCAATTTTAGGTGGTGGTGATCATTTTGTTGTTTGATCTGGTGGGGGAATTCATAAAATAGATATCAACATATATTCTTCATCGACAAGTTTGAAATAACTAAATCCACAGTTAGGTCCATAATTCTAATTCTTAATCATATGTCATCATTCTTTCAAAGATACCACAACTCAACACCCGACTCAGTCTAGATCCACATAGCCTTTTTTTGGTGACAACTGATTCATTGTACGAACTGGCAACTAAGGAATCTTCAAGCCTCATTTTGGACATAGATAAACACCAAAAATACAAGGAAAATTCAGTTCCACTGAATAAGATTCATCTTTTCATGTGGCACTCTTGTTGAAGTCTCAATTTGAAACAAGGACACAGTTATTTGTGTGGGCCGCTTAATCTACAATTCAACATTCATAAGGATGCAGATTTTTTTTCAGAAAAGCATTTCATTTTAGTCTAATAAATACTAAGTTTTGATCAGCCACGTAAAGTTACAGTAACCAGTCCAGGTTAACTAACAACACCACATATTAGTTCCTCTTGAGTTGTTGAAGAGTAAGATACTTATAAATCAATATCTGCACATCCAGGACTGGCAATAGAGTTCCAAGAAAATGATACCTTAACAGCTGAAGACCAAGTATATTGCTCCCTAAGTGATTTGTACAATGTAGCAAGGCATGCAATTTCATCAGATGTATATTTGCCATTTTCTGAATATAATCCTAAACATTTCTGCAAGCCAACAAAATACCTGAATAGAAGTAAGCAGAACAATTAATAGTATTTAAAACATTATATACACAATAAGTATCCAAAGCATTTCATACATGATAACACATTCAATACTAATGACTAAAGAAACAAGAAGAGTGACCAAGTAAACTATCAGACACCACTTGAAATCAACATTGTATAAGCTAATGCACATTAGTTCATTTCAACTTCTTTGGTTCAACATTCATGCAGCAATCTTGGATGTAGGAACAAATGCACTATGTACTACTACCAGAAAGACAAGCACACCCACAATTACAACCAAATAAGATGGTCTATCTACAGACAGTAATTTATTAGACATAAATAACTCTCTTTGAGTTGAAATCCAAATTAGACCATCTCTTTTCAGTGAACTCTTCCATAGATGAGAAAATTGAAGATCAAAATTTGAAATTTATGGAAAGCAAACCAGAGTTGATGAAACAACTTACTTGTAATTGTCAGAATTCATAAAAAGGAGAGATCTGTATATGTTTTCTCCTTCTTTCAGCCTGCCAAGCTTCACTAGTATTGAAACCAGTTGTTCCTTGAAAGCCAATTTATCAACCTAGCAAAACAATAAAGAGAAGAGGAATGTGAATCAAATCCAATGAAATCTTAAGCAGACAGATAAGTCAAGCATAAGATATGACTATATTTAGCAGGAATGCTCCTACAATGTCAATGTTTTTGAGCCTTCAAAAGCATCTAAATGCACTTTGCCCCCTAAAAGTGAACAGCGTGTTATTAAAAAATTTTACTTGAACTTGAGTACTGGCCTAAACAGAAATTCCCTCTTATTTTCTCATCCATATAGATACAACCTCCTCCATTTCAAAAGCTTCCGCATTTTGGCCCTCCCTATGACACAGTCACTGTCCATCAAGCCCACCATCTCAGCATGCAATCTGAATCACAGATATGCTCTTAATGGTAGCCTACTACATTTTCCATCTGAAATTCTTTCACTGATGAAAATACAACCCAATGTTTTGATTAACTGTGCCACATGGTCTCTTTGGTACCTACCACCCAATGCCGCCGCCAACAACAACACACCCACCATCTCCTCCCCCCCACCCCTCTTCTTCCTTCCAAAACTCCCAACACCACCAACAAAAGCTTATCAAATGGGTTGAAGCCAGTCTTTACAACCTCGATTTTGTTCCCTGACAAGTCTGGCACTCAACTAAAAATGACATTGTCTACCTTGCTAGACGTTGACGAAGGAATTAAATCCTATCCAAAACACATCATTTCTGGTGTTTTTAGTATTTTTCTGTCCAGCAGAAACATAACAAACAGGAACCTCAAATCAAGTTCATGAATCTAACGCCAGCTGTTATTCCTTTATACAGAGTATTCTCTGAAAATTAACAAAGAGATCAGAATATACAACCCAGGAGAAGGAGGTATGCAAAAATTGATAGAAGGGGACCATCTAAAATCCTGTCAATTTACTCAAACTTCAACTGAGCTGCCATTTAGATTCTGGATACATTAGATACACCAACTACGAAAAAAGCTGAAATCATATAAGTAAACATACAATCTTAGCTTCCTTCTTTTGAATTTCCTCCAGAGCTTTGTCAAGTAACCCACATTCCTCTAATAAGGATATCTGCATAAACATATGCTAGTAAGAAACCATTCTCAACATACAATTATACTGGGAACAAACTGAGAATCAATACCACACTTCAGACACAAAAATAAAATAGCATCAAAAGAAACCATGAGGGATGCAACATCACAATTGAGATGATCACATAAATATACTAGCATTGTTTCTGTTAACAAGAATAAGACTATTGTGTGATGTTTGAGATCTAACATCAAAAAGAAGAGTGAGCACATGTAATTGACATGATACTAAAGCATCCCCCTCATGCAACTCATGAAAACATTTCATAAAAAAACATAACATAATGAAAAGAAAAAAAAAATACTCGTGGCTACAAAATATTCGTTTTTAGAGGATTAGGGGCTGTGATTTACATGAATCTGATAAATTTATGAGCTGGGTTATTCAGTTCCTAACAGCATATGTGACACATATACACTGCACACTCCCATTATGTTGCAAATATGGACCAAGTAGGAAGTATGAAAACTGATCAAATGATTACCTCTACAAACACAGTTACAAGCAAATTACTGAAGTAGGTCAAGTCTGATCTGGTAACATTGGCCAAAACCTATTGCAATTAAGAAAAACAAACATTTGGGTAGTTTGTGTCAATCGAATATTTGAGGGAACCCAGGACTGGTTCCAGTCCACAACACTAAAACCTAGGTACCAACCCAATTTTTTGAGTTAGGTGAGGCCATTTGTACCTGCATACACCCAAATTGAGAACACTAATGCATTGTTCCATCCTAAGATGCCACCAAAAAAAACAACTCTCAATATTTGGTAACAATTTTAAAATGTAAGCTCTCCAATAAAGACCTTTATTCCTAATATGCAAACTGACTAAATGTTGATATTCAACTCAACATGTTTTTCTTCACAGTACATCAATACCATCTCTTCTTTATCAACTTACTATGAACTGTGTAACTTGCCACACAAATATGTCAAATTGGCTTTCAAAAATAAGAGGAAAATTCTACAAGCAATTTTTAGTTCCAATTTTCAACCACTCTTAAAGAAGAAAGTCCAATGAACTATCTATAATAGGAGTTCCTTCATACTCAAACATATAATCAAGTGATCCATATAATATGGGAAGGCAATATCATCCAAAAAGCAAACAATAGGGCATCAGGATAGAAATAAGTAACATGACCGTTACCTTGAATAAAAGCATTTCTCCATGCTCATATCGTTCATTGTCTGGAGGATAATCATCTTCAAGTGTACCTTCATAAGCCTCCAAAATTTCTATTGCCTTAGAGCAACTATCATGCAAACATCTTCAGTGTGAATAATTAAGGACAAAAATCTTATTTCAAAAACAAAGGCAAAGAAAGAAGTATTTTGGCAGTTATATAATTATATCATTATGGAATTCTGACCTGTTCACCTACCGCTAAAAAAATAAGTAATGCTATAAAAAAAAAAGGTGATAAGTGTCAACAAAATGCTTATCTGAATCAAACTACTTCAAGATGCATTTTTCAGGATGACTGATAAAAAAACATCTAAGGCTTATAAGCTACGTTTGGTTCCGGATCAGGATCAATATCATTCTGTCTTGACTGACCTACCATCTAAACACCTAAAATTTGACTAGACTAATATTATATAATTTAATTTAATTTAAATATAAAATTAGTAAAATGCTCTCGCCTTTATTCCAATTCTCTTGCCTTCACCTGCAACCTTCCCCCATCCCCCATCTCCATCCTCCTCCAATCGTGCCCATGGTCCTCACCTTCATCTTCCTCGTTGATCCTCCAATTCCTTGAAATCACGAGTTCCTCAACGAACAAATCCTTCCCCATTCGTCATCTCCTCCGATCTCACTTCAATTCCACCTCGGATCATGTGATTTCCAGCAATACAAGGCGATTTGAAGGTATTAGGGCTTCCACCGCATTAACTCGTAGCTATAATCAAGCAGAAACTGGGCAAGCTACCAACGGAGACGTTTTCCAAATCCTCCACCATTGTCGATACTGCAGCCACAGACGACTTCGCTGCCAAACCGCTAGCGATAATCAACAAGAAGAAGAATAAATCGGTATGTGAAACGAGGTGAAGAAGGAAGCCAGGGTTTCAAAAACTATAGAATTGACCTGTGGTTGCAAAAAGAAGAAAGTAGCTTGTAAAGGATTTCGGGGTGGCTAGGGTTGGGCGACCATATCAGGCCTTCTCTTTCGCCCGCTATCATCTGCAAAACCTTAATCCGAGCCTTTGCTCCACCCTGTTCGAAGTTGTGAAACTGGGTGAATGCTAGAACCATAGGCATAAAAGATATTTGAGGGTGAAATGGTTCAAAAAAATTTGAACCATTAGTTAGCCAAATCAGCAGCCAAATATTAAAATTTTGACCAAATTATTTTTTTATACTTTAGTCTTGATATTGAGTTTGATCCTGATCTCGATCCTGATCCCCATTCATCATCTCCTACGATCTCACTTCAATTCCACCTCGGATCATGTGATTTCCAGCAATACAAGGCGATTTGAAGGTATTAGGGCTTCCACCGCATTAACTCGTAGCTATAATCAAGCAGAAACTGGGCAAGCTACCAACGGAGACGTTTTCCAAATCCTCCACCATTGTCGACACTGCAGCCACAGACGACTTCGCTGCCAAACCGCCAGCGACAATCAACAAGAAGAAGAATAAATCGGTATGTGAAAAGAGGTGAAGAAGGAAGCTAGGGTTTCAAAAACTATAGAATTGACCTGTGGTTGCAAAAAGAAGAAAGTAGCTTGCAAAGGATTTCGGGGTGGCTAGGGTTGGGCGACCATATCAGGCCTTCTCTTTCGCCCGCCATCATCTGCAAAACCTTAATCTGGGCCTTTGCTCCACCCTGTTTGAAGTTGTGGAACTGGGTGAATGCTAGAACCATAGGCATAAAAGATATTTGAGGGTGAAATGGTTCAAAAAAATTTGAACCATTAGTTAGCCAGATCAGCAGCCAAATACTAAAATTTTGACCAAATTATTTTTTAATACTTTAGTATTGATATTGAGTTTGATCCTGATCCTGATCCTGATCCAGAACCAAACACAACCCATATGAATCACTCACTGCACATGGGTATGATCCGAACGAAACTTGAAGAAACTCAAGCTTACCAAATGGGACCTTATAGACATTTCTTCAAAAGCAAAAAAGCCAGAAAAATGTCCCATGAAAGTTTACAACTATCCCTCTCGCACAAAATCAGCATCTCAGCTGTGCAATTCTAACTATTGTATCAAATTACTTGATGAAAACAAAGAGTGGATAAATTTCCCCATAACATAATTAGCTTCCAAAATAAGCAGAAGTGGAATGAGTAAGTCTTCTCACAAGATAATTTATCCTAGAGAAAATGAATAAGATAAATCTAGATATGAATAGAACATACTTAAAGTTCAGATGATGTGCAACAGCAAAGCCAATCCAATTTGTGCGATGATTTGGTTTTAAAGTTAGCAATTGTTGCCTAGTTTCAACAAACCCTGTCAGATCTCGCATTTGTGCCTGCAAGATAATGGAGAACACATCAAAGAAAAATAGAAACACATTCATTACATAGATGTATGCAAAATAAAAGTATTGAAAAGAAAGACTAACATAAACGTGTGAATTGGTTGGTGAAAGAATAAACAACCTCAATTATATAATTTCATTAACTTTAGACAAATTAGAATTAAATCCATGTTAATGCTGAAACCAATTTCATAAGAACCAATATCATGGCTGGCCTACTTGGTTTGCTCCACTCATGGATTGTTTGAGATTATCTACCGATCATCAGAACAGTTCTCCCAGATCATTAAAAGATCTTTATGCATACTATGCTTGTAATTTAGCAACCTTCGAATAAAGAAAGCATGATCTTGGTTGAGAATGTTCACGAAATTAAATATTATATGCTCATGCAACCACCTCTCCAACACCTGGATATATATGCTGCTCATCATCTGGTGAGATTGGGCAGAATAGGAGTTGGGTTTAATACTATTTTTTTAAGATGATTGTTTTTGCTTTTACAATATACCATGCATGTACAGTGGTTAAAACAGCTCATGCAGCACACAACAACATACCCACCTGTAACAACGATAGATCCCTTAGAATCTCAATATTATCTGGATCAATCTTTAAAGCATTTCTGTAACATTTAATTGCTTCCCTGTACTCCCTATCCGATCGATAAAGAAGTCCATAGACATGCCAACAGACATGACTTTTCAAGTCATTCTGCAATTAAACAACAATAAGCTATAGCAGAAATCAACCCTCAGTTATAATTCAAAATGCAATAGAGAAAGTAACAGGCCTTAAGACCACGGCGAACAAGATCATAAGCTTCAGACTTCCGGTCCATGCAGTTTAATGTCAATCCCTTCATTGACAAGGTTTCTGATAACAAAAACAAAATCGAAACAAAAATTAATAATCATCTAATTTCCACTTCACAAAAAATTGTTTGAACAACCTATATTGACAGCCAAAAAAAACTACTTTCTATTATTGTACCCATGTGTCAGACTCAAAGGCACTACAATGACTCTTTAAGGGATCAAATCATATTTGCATGGGCTTTTTCTATATCAAATGATGATTCTAGTAAAGCAATCCACTTCTTAGCATGTAAAATAGTTTTTTTTTATTTTAAGTCTATGAGAAATATTTACAAAATTGTAACATAATCTAAAGGTAATATTAATGAAAATATGTCTTAGATATATATAGAGTTGCTATGTGCTTCATTGTTTTCTAAGAGCGCTGTGACAAGTTCATCATGATACTCAGACACAGAAATACAGGATAATTCTTGCTTTCTGTCTATTATGAACTTACCTCCATGCTCAGGGAACTTCTTTAATATGGCATCTGCAGCCTTCAAGCCCTTTTTATACTGTTTGGTCTCATATGATTTCTGCAGTGTCAGAAACCAAGCAAGTATTTGTATTACCAAAAACACATTCACTTCAGCAATATGAAATCAAACTTCAACAAACATAAAAAATTCAAAAAATTTAACACCAAATGATCGAAACGTTTCAAAGGCCATCAGTATGATACTTTCCCATTTGTATGCAAGAAAACATAGAAAAGGGACCAAAATTTTAGTTGAACTCCTTCGTTTATGCTGAACTCATAAATATTTACTGCAAGAATCTAACAACTCTTTGTCCCTGATTCCACCTAATGTATTTTGCAATTGTGAGACCGAACCGCATTTGTTGGTTGTCAAAATCACAGTGTCCAAAATTGCACCAGATCACCCGATCAATAGCAGAAACATAAAGCAGAATCCAATAACTAAATAACTGAA
Source organism: Trichopus zeylanicus subsp. travancoricus (assembly GCA_005019695.1). Classification (NCBI taxonomy): domain Eukaryota; kingdom Viridiplantae; phylum Streptophyta; class Magnoliopsida; order Dioscoreales; family Dioscoreaceae; genus Trichopus; species Trichopus zeylanicus. Next base: position 101,057 of record RXID01015768.1, on the reverse strand, counting down.
AGCACGCACTTGCGTCAAACTGCAGGGAAGCAATCTACAACACCCTAGATTTCGTACATCCTCGAAAACTAACCGACACATAGAATACAGATACAAATACGAGTGTGGATCATACTCGAGTAATCAGCAAATGGAACTAAAATCCCTGAAAATACCAAAGCAACGCCCCACCAAACCACATAAAACAACGAACAGAACATCAAATCGCAGACAAAACAGCAATCCCCGGGGGGCAAAGCACACAGCTCGAAAGAAAACCATTGAAGCTAAGCTTCACATCAATCCAGCACCACATCGGCCCCGATTAAATGAACAAGCACAGCAAGCGAGGAGAGCATGAAAGACTTACAACGATGACTTTGAAGAGGTTGGCCTCCTTTGGGGGTAGAGAAGTGCCCATTCTTCCTCCCGACGGATCTCGTCGAAGCCCCAGGAGAGAGAATCGGTGAGCGAGAGCGAGAAGAAGAGAGAGAGGCTCCGAGGCGACTCGGAGACGAAGCAGCGGAAATGGAACTGGAACGGAGACCCTTCTCCTTTTATCTGGTTGCGTGGCAACCCTAATGACCCCGGACGGGTTCGATCGCAGTGAGCCGGGGCTCGTTCCGCATCTTCGCGGCGCAACGTAAGTTTATTAAATCCGGCTGGATCTGCTGTTGCACGTGGACGGTCGAGATGGCGCGGTTTCTTTTAGCTTGCGTTGCCTCGCAGTACCGGGTGGAGGCAGGCTCGCAGTTGCATTCAAGGGTGCAAGCTGGGTAGTCACAAGGTTCGAATAGATATACATCTATTTTCATATTTTTGAAAATGAAATAAAAATAGGCAAATTCACCTTCTATCGTATAATGCTTCTCTTTTGTAGCTTGTTTTCTATTTTTGTGCATTATATCGAACTGCTTGACACTTGATGCGGACAGGTTGCTTTAGGCAAGTATTGTGTGAATACTGATTAAAGAAATATGCTATGCATTATGCATAGATCTAAATAAATAGACCACAATTTCCTGGAACTATATGATCCGGAATTCAGGAAATTATAAAACATGAAGCAGAGCACGGATGAACTCAGCTCTAGATAACACACACTGCTCTTGAATTGCATGCAGTTGAAATTTCTGTAGAACCACCAGCATTTGTACCAGCTTGAATGGAATGAAGAATCCGCTCCAGAACAAACAAGGACAAACAAGAATGCACGCTACCTGAACACAGAATGAACAGAGGGAAAAATTTTTACGCCGTTTGAACAAGTTCCTTTGATTCCAACCCAGCTATGGGTAGCTTTTAACAATGACTGGATTTTGAAATAGTTTGTTTACAGCAACCTGGTCAAGACGCAAAATATGAATAAGCAAAATAGGCACATGGTTTGGAACCTCATCTTGTACTCATACTGCATCAAATTGCAACTGCTCATAGTTATTTGTACCAGCTTCAGAATGGAATCCAATCTGCATCAAAAGGCACAAGCATGAAGCAAATATTAACGTCTACACAAAAAAACAGTAAATGCAGCAGCTTTGAGTGAAAAAGATCAGACTGAACCATAGCATGCTTCAAAAGAAGAGTATACTTGTATTTGCTCAGAAAAAAAGGAGTAGAATATTTGTAATATCAAAGATGGCAGGTGATAACACTTCATAAACAAAAACAGAACCAGAAATTTGGAACACTGCCTCAAGAAGGAAAAGAAAATTCGAACTTCGATATTTTCATTACCATCAAAAGTGCTCAGAATTCAAGTGTCTGCAGGCAATTTCTATTTCCTCCTCTGTCATTTCAATAGTCTGGTCGCTGTCAAACCCGTCATCCCAAACTTCCTTACCACTGTCAGTTTTTTGCTGCTTCTTTTTTGCCGGAGAGCTGTCTAAATGGTTAAGCTCACTCTCATAAATATTTTTACAGGTAATGGCGAGCTTAATAAGTTCTTCCTTGGAAAGAGATTCTTTGTTGCTTTTTCCACACTCAAGCTCTGCCAACTCTTTGACGACATGTGGAACAAATTTCCATTGCTCAGTCACATGCCGAACATCCTACAGAAATTTCATCACAGTCAGATAACGTTGCGCACATGAATACATGGAATCTTGATACAAGATTTTCCCAGCCTGTGATTCTACTCTCTGACCTTATGTAACATTAAACTGGAAGAGGCAAAAATTAAGACTTAACCTCCATGAAAGTTCTAGCATAATCGGGAATTGTTCAAAGCATGATTATAAAAAAATAGCTGACCAGTAAAATTCAATTAGTCCAGTCAGAGCACTAAGGCTTACATGATTTTGCTCAAGAGCTTCTATGGCATCCTGCAAACAGGTGATAATGCCCTCTGCAGCTATCATCCTTATTTCATGAGCCTCTGGCTAATGGACACAGTAAATGAAATTTCAACAATCTAATCATTACATTATGCAAGTAAACAAATGGAAATTTCAACAAGCTACACGGAATACGCATACAGGAAAATTTTCTCTATTTGTTGAATGTTTTGTTCCCATAATATATTAATATACATAAATAGTGCTTACTAAAATAGTAAAATCTCGATAAGCATAACAGGGATCATAGAAAACTATATAAACTGTGTAGTCCCTCTTTTATATGGTGCAACATGCTGCTCATGTCATGCAATATGCAGCGAGGTACCTGACACAGAAAGGAGGTTGTGACCCAAATCTAGCCAGATCAGACTGTACACAGCATGTTGTGTCAAAAAATACATGTTCCAAACACATATATGTGTAAATTGTTAATTTAAAAACCTTATCCTAAGAGAGTATTGGATCAGACTATGAAGCAGCTAAAATAGAGAGGTTCCATGAATGAGAGGAGAAAAAGATTGCTGCAATCTTCTCGCCATTGCCGTGCTGCTTGTTTGACAGCAAGCCAAGCTAATAATCCTCCAAGTATTTAAATGTCATTTTAACCAAGCCAACCCTGGGTTCAAAAGAAGCTCATCACAAAACCTAAAGGTGTCTTGGTAGACAAGGGGGTTCATCAATCGAGTTCCTCCAGTGAAGTTCGGAAGACTAAAATAAATTCACAATTTGCTCCAAATGCTTGCACTAAGTATAGAAAAATGGAACAATTGATCACCCAAGAAGTGAAATAAAACACTACAAACCAAAGAAAAACTGACACATGCTCAACAAAAACAGTATTTTAGCATAGTAAAAGTATATTATGGGTCTGTTTGGTTGGGTGAATTGGAAATCTTGTATTTGAAAACCTCAAATTTGGCCGTAAATGAAATCCATGGTTTTGAAACACTTTTACTGTTCAATTTCCCAACTTGGATTTCAGATCCCAGTAAATGAACACAGGAAATTTACTGTTCACTCATATTTCAAATCCAAGAAAACCCATAGCAAACGGATCCAAGTGCAGAAATCACCTTTTGTTCCTGACTCTCAAGCCAGGACTCTGTGCTTTTCAAATCATCTGCAGCCCATGATTTTACTTTTGAAGGTGAAAACAGATTCTTCATAGCGTTAGAAAGTCTGGCCTATAGAGAAAAAATTAGGACATCAAGGAAGTGGACAATGTAGATAGTTTGGACACAGATAAAAAAGAAAAAGATACCAACATGCCAAAAGTTGTTAGGATAATACATAAAAAGAGAAAATTTGAGATGCACAATATCAGTGGATAACAAACAAATAAAAGCAACTAGGCAAATATATAAATGAGAACTTCCTCGCCCAACAAAAATAGAAGTTCTAAAAAACAAAAACATTCAATTGCTTAAAACGCAAAAAAGTCCATGCAACTCAACTGTACTTTTAAAATAAATTCCTCTAATATCCAAAAATATCGGAACTTTTAGTCAGTGAGAAATGACTCTAAATAAAGACAAAAAAACCTGCCTACATGAGTCTGAAATTCATCATACAAACCTTGGATGAAGCAGAGGCAGCTTCATTCACTTGTGATCTCCTTTCAACTTGTTTTTTAGGTTTTTTGGGTTGGGAAGTTTTGTGATCTGCACCACCTGTTAAAGGTCAGACATTCAGGTCTCAGGATAGAACTAAAATTTATGGTTTCAAAGCAGGACATAAAACATGGAACTCAATGCTTGTCGAAAGCACATATTTTTTGGAGAAATAAGAATCTAGTTTGAAAGAGAATTACAAGAGTGAACAAATAGCTTTTGAATTAGGGACATAAAGATAAGAAACATGTTTCCGATATCTTCAATAGTACAGAATGACAAGATAATGGCACAAACTGCAATTAGATAAAATTCAGACAAAAAAATCTTGTTACCTTGATTATTCCCAGTATTCTTGCCCTTTTTCTTCCATGGCTTACCAGCATGCATAAGGTAGCTTTCTATATCAACAAGCTTCTTTTGGTTGTAACACTCTGATATCCACTCCTATAAAACATGAAAATGTAATCATCATAAAAATGTCCAACAGACATCTAAGACGTGTCAACATCGAGAAGTGCACCATATCAACCAGAACAAAGCTAGCTCCTCTGATAATTGAGCTCTAAGACTTTGTAGTGAAAAAAATCAATTTCTAAAAACTATAGATAAGAATCAAGTATATATCCTCTAGCATATTCATATAACAACACTAGCATTTATGAAACTAACATGCCAGCTATTTCAAACAATAGTTCATAAATAACATTGCAGTAAACTCCTATTGATTCATTTCTACACATTGAAAAGAAGATATATTCACAATGAAGGTTAAAGTTGGCTTTCCTGCATGCTTTAATAAGCACATTCTGTTTTTCCGCAAGAAATGCCAACAAAAGATGCGACAACTGAGTAAATTATAATCAAACATAAACTAATTTGAACCTTTGAAACAATAGTTCCATTATTGGATTCGACTTGTCGGAACTTGGGAGTATTCGGGAATGCACAAACAAGTAAAGTGCAATCTGAACTCCAGTCGGGCCGGTACTCTGCGCCCATTTCCAGTGCCCGCGACCTCAGTGTGCTCCTCTCAGGGTTCACAAACCCCGACAAGGCAAAGACCACACCTTCCTAGCGAACAAAGAAACCATCTTTGAACTCCAATCTCAGTAATGCCAGACCTAAACAATCCAAAAAGGAAAAAAAATCAATACCATGAGTTCTGAGAAGCGAGAGGCGCTGTCCTCGCCACCGCTTTCGCCATCATTCTTCTCCTTCTTCGGGGATCTGTTTCCAGGATCCTTGGTGAGCATCCAGGGAGGAAGAGATCGCTTCTCCAGCGAATCATTTGCATCGGCTGAGTCTGAGGTCGTAGTATCCGACATCAAGAGATGATTTTTTCGGGAGGAATTGAAAGGAATAAATTGTTCGTGTTGGAATAATCTGACGAATTCAGCGAAAATCAAACGAATTTGTGATCAATGCGCGTAGCAATCGTCGTAAAAAGCGATACTTGAGAATAAATTGGGGGAGAATCAAAATATGTACCTGGACGGAGCGTAAAGTGATGAAATTGGCTTCCTTTTTGGGCGGTTTCCAAAGTTCCGACCTTTTTCTAGCGGAGCACGGAGGCGACGGTCGACACGTGCAGGCAATCGATAGACGCCTCGAGATCGACACTCGACCATCATTACAAACCAGCCGTTAAAATCCGCGTTCGCGCCAAAGTTTTTATCACGGTCGCCGGCGAAGCGAGCCGCAAAATTGGGTTTATTTCTTGAAGCTATGCAGATCTCCGATGAGAGGCGGGATTCAAGCTGGACGGCATTTTCCTGAACTGCGGTAAGTGCTTCTGCCATCTTCTCCAATCCATTTGTTATGCTTTCTGGTTTCTAGGGTTTGATTTGGATCGTTTCGTTTTTTGCGTGTGAATTTGATATGCGAATGAGAATGGCGTGCAAAATTCATGTGATTTATTTCAGAAATCAATAGAAAACTATTTGGAATTTGGGGAAATATCGATCGTTGATGCATTTCAAGAATTTGAAGTCATAGTTTGCTATGTAGTTTGTAACTTATATCTCAAGCACTAATATGCAGTGGCTGCAAGTGATAATTTAAGCCGTTGTGACTGTGAGCATGCATCAATCACAACATTCCAGGAATTGATTTTTTCCTAAGGTTCTTTTTCTGTTTCGGATTAAGAAGGGGCGTATAACATTGAACTGCATCACTTGATGTACTGGTTGAGACACAAAACAGAAGTCACCCAAGAATCGGGTTCCATTTCAGTGAAGTATCTCCTTCTCCCTTTCCAGCTTATTTGGATTGATTCCAAAATTCCAAAATTAAGAGAATTAAAAAAAAATTTAACTCCCTAATTTTGGTATTTACTTAATTTTAAACTTCAAAATTAGAGGAATTAGACAATTTCCACCATTTTTCAATTCTCATTTTGAATTTTGAAAATTTTGAGAGAAGTTTATTTAATTTTTGAAAATTACAGTGGGACCCACAAATTAAATAATAAATTTATATAACATTTAAATCAATTTCTAGAATTTTTTTATTTTTAAAATAATTTACTTGTTTAATTTTAAAATATTTATTTAACCAAAATAAATTATTTTTAAAAATTGTAATTTTCAAGCTTATCAAATTATTTAACTTATTAGGTAAAATATAATAATCAAATATTGAATTAATTTTATTATATTTATATAATTCTCTATTTATGGGCCAATTTAATAATTATATTAATTTTTAAAATAATAAATTGTATTTGGAAAAATATGTATTTTACGCTTATCAAATTATTTAACAAAAAAATATTGAATAAATCCTAAATTAATTATATTATAATTATATAATTCTTTATTTTTGGGTCATTTTTAAATTTATATTAATTTTTTAATTAACTTAATATTTTCTAATATTAATATTTTATTTTATTTTATTTACTTATAAATAAAGTACTTATTTCTAAAAAGTAGTATATATGTTATATTTGTAAATTATATTTATATTTTTTAGCATTTTTACTATATTTAATATTAAATTTAATATATATGTATTTTATGTTTATCAAGCTATTTAACAATAAAATAATATATTGAATAAATTCTAAATTAATTGTATTAAATTATAAAAAAAATTTATTTTTGGGCCATCTTTAAATTTATATTATTTTTCTAATTAACTTAGTATTTTATAATATTAATAAATTGTATTATTCTATTTACTTATAAATAAAGTATTAATTTTAAAATATAATATATATATTGTGTTTATAAATTATATTTATATTTTTTAGCATTTTTACTATATTTAATATTAAATTTAATATATATGTATTTTATGTTTATCAAGCTATTTAACAATAAAATAATATATTGAATAAATTCTAAATTAATTGTATTAAATTATAAAAAAAATTTATTTTTGGGCCATCTTTAAATTTATATTATTTTTCTAATTAACTTAGTATTTTATAATATTAATAAATTATATTATTCTATTTACTTATAAATAAAGTATTAATTTTAAAATATAATATATATATTGTGTTTATAAATTATATTTATATTTTTTATCTTGTACCAATTTAATATTAAATTTAATATATTTTTTAACATTAAGAGAATTAATTAATTTCTAATTCTATCAAAAAATATTTATTCAAACGCCGAAATTGGACAAATTCAACAATTCCCTCAATTCTTTATAATTGATTAATTTCTCAATTTTAGATTGAAAACTCATCCAAACAACCCCTTTGGAAATTCACAATTCCAAAAATTCTTGAACTCACTTGTTTTCGCTACAGTTTTTTCAATCCAATCAGTGATGGAGGATATATTTCAGCATTGGACTTTGAAGAGTCCCATAGTATAAGTTGTTCATACTCACTTCACATCAATATCATTGAGGAAGCCTTTAGTTTGGAATGATTTTATTCCTTACTTGAACTAATTAATCTTGGTTTGAACTTAAATTAAATTAGAGATATTGTTGATAGAGCTTGATTTGTTATAGGTTTTAGTCCGAGAAATTCTTTGATATTACCATCTAGTAGGACGCTCATCTTGTTAACCTATAATAAAAAGATATCATGAGAAAAATTGTTGAGAATTCTTCGGCGACCGGTCATTATAATGTTTAAATTAGTATAAATCTCACAAAGACGGTGAAGAAAAATAATTGAACATTAGTTTATTATCTTTATAAATATGATATTATTCATAGGCTACGAAGGTGATTTGATGGATTCGGGACTTGATCTTTACCAAATTATTCATAATTGATTGCTACAAATCTCAAATTTTTCGAGATTAACCTTCAAGGATTGTTATTTGCTAAGTTCTAGAAATATCTGATTACTCCCATATATGACCAAGCCCATCGTATTTCCTTAATTATTTTGGGGTTAGTATTATCTGGATGAGCGATCCTCATAGTGTCAAACCGAATGGAACATGGTGATGTTACCTCAATTGTTAGTCTCAATTACCTTGGTCGGTAGCCTTGGTTAATAGCCTGATTTGCAAACCAGATTTTGATTCATTGTCAATTGATTGATCTGACTTTTTAATTCAATGTGTCATCTAATATTATTATAAAATGAGATCATTTTTTTTAGTTCTAAACTAAATGTATCCTAGGTTTATATTCTTCAGTGATATTCAAATTTTTCATAGAATCCATTATGACAAACCAGTGTTGCTCCCTAAAAATATATTATCAATGATTTTTGCACAATATATATAGTAATCACATATGCCCTGAAGTTGCTAAAAAATCACATATGCCATGAAAATCTGCCATGTTTTAGGAAAGTAGTTGTTTTACTCTCTCATTCAGACCATTGTATTTTCGTTGGAGTGTTTTGCTAATTTTTTGATATCTACATGCAACATTTGCCCCTCATATCGACAAATCTTTTCTTCCTGATAAGTTTTATGTCAACACAAAACTTGAGACACACTTCAATCTCCATCAACCTTCAATTTTCAGAAATTTCATTCTCAATCATTGAACAAATTGGCGTTGTTTATAAAATAATGTTAGTACATCACACAATGGAAACTCAAAAGAATTTCTAGGAGAGGCAGAAGTAACTTGGTTGTGCAATAGCTCTTATGATAGGTACTACAAGAGCTCCTATTGTAAGTTTTTTACTTTGCTAAACTTGAACCTCGTTCTATATATGAAGATTTGAATTGTTTTTATACAAAGTCTTCTTCGTAGCAGTTTGTACTCTGTTTAAGTCTCTTGCAACAACTTCATTCTCAAAATTGTCTTACTACACCACTTAAGTAGTTTCGCTTTTCCTTCAATCTGTTTCATCATCACAATTCCAACATATTTGCATGAATATGTTGTCTTTCATAAAATGAGAAAAAAAATATATAATTGCACAATATGCCATGTCTAAGGCATTTTTGGGCTTTTTGTCATTAAAATGCTTTCATATTTGTATAATGTGATTGTTACGATAATAGATATTTGAAAAGACTTTAATATGTGAAGTATCACTATTTTTAGAGAATTAATTGTCCTCACTAATAAGGTTATTACTATAGGATTTTGGCAATACTCCTTCATAATACAACAAAGTTTAGAAGTGTACATAAAATAATTTGTAAAGGTTTCTCAAAAGATTTTGTGGAGACTAAATATGAGAATGGATACTAGATCGTTTTGTATAATAAGGAATGTATGTTTATGTATTTATAGATTGTAATACGAGTTAAAATCATTTATATAACATCTTTTCTAAACAGGCATAACTATTTGTAAACACCTTTTCAGATTTTCTAAAATAATAAAATTTAAATACACATATTTAATTCACTAAGTGCTAAGTGTTATCATTAGACCAAATAAATAATTATATATATATATGTAATATATAATTATTTTAATTTACCAAATTTAGTTTTCTTCTTATTTTTTCTCTATATTCCAAATCAAATTAAAATACTCATCTCAATAAATAAAGTACAAATTAAACTTATACTTTTCTGATATGGGCTAAATCCTAACATATAATCTACTTATAACAGTGATACACAACTTCAATATCTTCAATTGCTGAAATATATTTGATCATTTGCTCCCGAATGTTGAGCCCTCAAGACACTATGCTCCAACGAAATCCATGTTTGTAGGAGCTCTATGCCTTATTCTCTAAGAAAATGGCTCATCTCAAGAGCTTAAATCTCAAGAGACACTTATATTATAAAAGCTCCCATGGACCAATGTCATAGGAGATTAAGCACCCCATGGCTAAGTGTGATAAATTAATTTTATACTAAATATAACATAAATAGAATTTTTTATATATAATAAAAATATTTATATTTTATTATCTTTATTTTTTATAATAATTTAATATCTGATCTAATATACTGATCTGATTTAATATTTTTGAATTTCTCTTAATAGGCCGGACTCTCAAAACTTCGAAGCGCTGAACCTCTACAAACTAGTAAGGTTGGAAAGGCTGGGCATTTGGTTGATGACATGGCGTCGGGCAAATATAATTTTTATAAGAGCTAATGCAAATGTTTATATATTTTTTTTCAGCGGTATAAACTTGAAAATCAAACTTCCATGTTGGGCCCGGTTTTGCGATGATACTGGGCCACATTAGATGGTACACAGCGGGGCGGGAGAAGCAGACGCGAACTTCTAATTTAGCATTTAAGCCGAATGATCATATTGCCCTCAGAGAAAACGGGCTTTCTTCTGAACATCCAAGGGTATTGTAGGCATTTCATTCCTCCTCTTCCTTCCACACGGGACGTTTTTCGTTTGCTTCGTCGTCTCCACCCTCTGCGACTCAAGAACGAGCTCTTGATTTTTTTTTAGATCTCTCGATCAAATCCTCTCTTTTTCGATTTCATCAATCACTCGATTGATTCCAAAATTTTCTCCCGGTTCAGATCTCGTGATCCCCAATTTTCGACCCAGATTTAGAGCACCCTTCTGCTTGGAATCGAGATCCTTTCTCTTTGTCTGAGCGATTTAGGGTTTCTGAGGTTTTATCATCTTTGGAGAGAGATGAGGACGGGGCAGTCGTCTTATCGGGATCGCACGCAGGAGTTTCTCTCCGTTGCGGAGAGATTGAAGAAATCGTTCTCGTCGGCGGAGGGAAGTACTGCGCCAGCGTCGAGGTTCGAGGCCACCAAATTGGCGGCGTCTGTACAGTCGGATTTCAATAAAAGAGCGTCCAAAATCGGGCTTGGGATCTATCAGACCTCGCAAAAGCTCGCAAAGCTCGCGAAATGTAAGCAAGGACTTCTTGTTCATGATTCCGTTTGTTATTTTTGTGTAGTTATTTAAAGATGTTATATATTGATTGCGTAGCTGTTTATTGTGGGCATGTCCGTCATATTTTCTGCTGTGAATTATTTGGTTGGTGCATTACTTATCAATAGTTTTTATGCCGATGATTTCTGATGGTTCCTTAAAGTTCAATTGTTGCTAATATGAATTTTTCTTGTGATATTGAATGGATTTGATCTATTGGCAAAGAAATTCAAATGTGTGTTTGTCTGTCCAGAAAGGGACTAAACTATTATGATTCTGGTTTATTCAGAGTCCAGAAGCATGTTACTTGCCATGGTTTTCATGATTTTATCTGAAAATTTCCTAGTTAGGCAGATGAGATCCTTAAAAAATTGTTCCAAAATCATTTATTGGTACAAGCTGTTAATAATTAGATTTCAGTTTTAGCCATTGATGAAGCTAAAATACAGGAAGGAGGCAATGCAGTAAATCATTCAACATGTAGTGCCAATGTTGGATATAGTTAACTTTCTCATTAAGTGCATGTTCAGTGGGCAATTACTAGCTGTGTTGCTAATCAATTGTTTGGTGCACTATAATTAGCTGTATGACATGTATGTTGACAGCATGCTCATATGCAATATTTTGCATTTGACCTATAGAAATTCTTAGAATAGTACCAATTCAAATTTCTGATAAAAGTCTTTGCCCTATTTATTTAGCTCTAATATGGTTTTCTAAGCCAAATTAGTTCAACAGCCTATTTTCATCCCTAGTGTATAGCTAAGATGGCATGGGGGAACTAGAGGATTCAAAATAGTGTTGTATTTAGACATGAGTGAAAAATTGTAAACTGTCTGGCCAAATGTGAATGGATTAGTTGTTCACCCTAACAACAATCTAGAGGATTATGTACTCTGAAATATTGAGTTGAACACAATGTCACACCTTTTTTCTTTACAAAAAAAATGTCATATGGGAATAGCCTTATTGGAAAACAGTCCACCTCCTTTTCCAGTCCAATACTTTCCTAAAGAATATCTTGAAGTTCAATCATTTGCCTAAAACAATATCTGGAAAAACATAGAATAGCACTTAAAACAAATTTGCAAGAATCAAGGATATTAAGCAGGGGTCAACAACTTTTTTTTTTTTATCTTTTATGTAATAATTTGTGCCAAATCCCCTACCACCATCTATGACCCAGGCAAACTCTAACCATGGTCTGCAAGTTTCTCAAAAGTTTCTTTCCATGAATAGAATATCAAGTTGTTAATATAGTTCTGAAGCAAACCACATGCTGCCCCCTTGCCAAAAATGAAAAAAGAAGAGCCAAAATTGTTTGATGCATTATGCACCAAAGCTTGAGCCCTGATATATCTACGACCTCATTTGGTGGCTTAACAGATCTCTTCCATTCGTAGGTTGGATCTAATTGTATAGCACTATGGAGTGTCTAAATTAATATTGAGATGTTAATGTGCAATCTATACCATTCTTGGCTTTGAAGCCTTCCAATCTCATGAACATATTTTGTCTGTCAATTTCAGATAGTCTTACTCCAAAAACCCTTCCTTTGTAAATAATTTCCTTGACTTAGGCCTTTGTTACCTGCTACTTGCCTTCTTGCTGGTCATTTGTAACTGCCATCCAAATTTATATATTCTTTTGCTTGTGCAGTGGCAAAGAGAACATCAGTTTTTGATGACCCCACTGTTGAGATACAAGAACTTACTGCAGTCATTAAACAGGATATTACTGCTCTAAATTCAGCAGTGGTAGATCTACAAGTCCTCTGCAATTCACAGAATGAAAGTGGCAATATTTCAAATGATACTAACAGTCACTCAGCTACAGTAGTGGATAATTTAAAGAATCGGTTAATGAGCACGACAAAAGAGTTTAAAGAAGTCTTAACCATGAGGACAGAGGTAATTTATGCTAATACTACCCTAATTTTAGGCTTATGGCTAGCACATGCTTTGGTCTTATTAATGTGAATTTCCACAAGATCCTTTTGGATTTGATTTGATTTAAAATTTTACAGAACCTAAAGGTTCATGAGAATAGACGCCAGTTGTTCTCTTCTTCAGCCTCAAAGGATTCCTTAAATCCTTTTGTTCGACAAAAACCTGTTGTTTCCAGGGCAACTCCAGAATCAAGTGTGCCCCCAGCTCCATGGGCTAGTACCTCGACATCTTCATCTCAGTTGTTTCCCAGGTAAGTTAATAGAACATGTTGAATCGTCTATAGAAATATTATCGATCCGAGTTGCTATTTTGTGAATCATGCATTACAATCAAGCTCACTTCTAAGTTCTAAAGCATGGATGGCAGATGTAGTTCTTTCTTCTGAGTTCTGATGATCATGCTTTTTGCTCTTTGGTTCATGCTGTGAAAATGTTGGTGTTGAGAACTTGTAAGTTATTTAGTCTGTTGCAAATCATAATACTAGGTACTATTTACATAAATCCTTTATATTTGTACTGTTACTCATTGTGAATTTACTATATCATGTAGGTATATGCGCACCATCGATCTTGAAATGATTGGATTTTGCCCTTGAATTACAGGAAGCTGATGAATGGGGAAGCATCCTCATTCAATCCACCATTAACACTGCAGCAGCAGCAACATATTGTTCCAATGCAGGATGCTTACATGCAGAGCAGAGCAGAGGCTCTTCAAAATGTTGAATCAACTATTCATGAGCTCAGCAATATCTTCACACAACTGGCCACCATGGTTTCCCAGCAGGGAGAACTTGCTATCAGGTTCCTTGTGACCTCTTATTTTCTGAAATTTTTCTCTCCAAATTTTCCTCATTAATCAAATATTAATGTTAGGTGTTTGCTGTTGATGTTTTTGATCATTAAATCATAATTTTGTGTTTGTGTATGAAGTTTGGATTGGTTGTACTGGCTAGTAGATTTTAAATGGAACAGTTGTCGCCAAGCAGTGAACTTGCTTGTGATCAATCTTCGCATTAATTTGTGACAGGATTGACGAAAACATGGATGACACATTGGCAAACATAGAAGGAGCACAAGGTCAGCTGCTAAAGTACCTCACTGGCATATCCTCAAATCGATGGCTAATGATCAAAATGTTTTTGGTGTTGGTGATCTTCCTAATGATTTTCCTATTTTTTGTTGCATAATGTCAATCACAATGTGAAAAAAAAACTGTATTTTGTGCCAATGTTTTGTTCTTACTATTTGCTTGGCCAATTTTAATAATGGTGCATTTTTTAATTAAACTTTACAAATTCCATGTGAATGGCCAAATCAAACCGCTTATTCATCTAGGTCTAGTATCTAAAATTTTGACCAAAAAAAGTAGAACTTATATTTGTTGATTTAAAATTCGCTTTCGGTCTATTCGTGTGCTGGGCGGCCCGCGAAACGCGGTCTTGGCTTGGACCCCCGTCCTTTCCTCTCACCATGACGCGCGTGCATCATCTCCGTCCTTTCTTCTCAGCTTGACGCACGTGTCATCATCTCACGCATCCCTTCCTCGACAAAACTTGACTCCCACCCAATCGGGCGCATCCATTTCTCGCCCGGAAACAGCAGCGCACTTCAATCTGAATCTGACGGCTGCTTTTCAATCACGAACCGATCCCGAGACCTCAGCCACCAATCAGATACCGTGGCGCATGATAAGTCAAAGCAGACCGCGAGGACACGTTTAAGTTCCCAGAAGCGTTGCCGATTTCTAAATTAATAATAAATCCGAGCAATCGTGTCCTCTCTCCGACAGAATCTCATCCGATCGTCTTCTCCGAGCGCCCCTTTTCGCCTTATCCTCGAAACCCTAACACCGATCGCCGCAAACCCCCATCTTGACGCGCGCCGATTGTTGCTCAGATTCCTCGCCGGAGAACAATTTACTCGGTTCCGTTCCTAAACTTTTCTCGCTATTCCCGGATTGTGTTTGTTCGAGTTCGAAATAGTAAGATCTGATCTGTTTTTGGCTTGATAGATTTCTTCGTTCAATCGGAGCCGTAGCCTGGATTTTCTGGCGGTGGTTTGTTGGAGACTGAGGAGATAGAGAGATATGGTAGGAGGAGGAAGCAGGAAGGATGATTTGCCGAAGCTTAACAGCAAGAACGTGTTTGCGGCGCTTGAGACACTGAAGAAGAAGAAGAAGTCTAGCCAGAGCAAGGGATCGTGCAAAAGCCAGGTCAAGGAGCCCGAGCAACAGGTGTTCTGGGCCCCGACGCCTCTCACGGCCAAGTCCTGGGCCGATGTTGATGACGACGACGACGATTATTATGCAACTACGGCGCCGCCCAAGCCTATGTGGGGGGCGTCGGAGCCGCAGCAGTTTAAGGAGACCACTGTGGTGGTGGAGGAGGTTTGTTGCCGAAATAGCCGTTTTATCTGTTTACAAAGATTGATATCATTTGACTGGAATTCAATTGTAGATTTTCTGGCGCTTAATACATTTGAGCTGATGCATGAAATTTTAGGTTTTCTGTCACGGTAAAGCTTTCGGAAAAGGAAATGCACGTTGAAAATCTTGATTTAAACTAGATTGTTTCGTTAGGATGTTCTTAGAAATATTCCATGCACCAGATATTTAGTTTTCTGACTAGATCTTTGGCCATCTGTCAGATTAGTATTTTTCTTTGATTATTTTAACTTGGTGTTTAGGAGAACTATGTTTTTACTGGTGTTGTGGCATTATTGCTCTGGCTTGTTTCCTATTGATCGTTGGATAAATCCATTATTGAACAAACCACCTTGATGTTTGTTTGATTCAATTTTTTTCTAAATAAATTCTAATAGCCTAATATTATGCTACTTTGTCCTAGACAACCTAGAGGCAGTGCCAAATCTTTTGGTTTCATTGCTTCTTTCCATCTATTGGTGATCAATGCTCGCATCGAAGCTGTCTCAATAGAATCAGAAATGTCCTAAATTTGTTCCATGTTTGAAGTTTGTGTTTCATATTTGATTACTTTCAACTCACCAGTCAGGCTTTAAGAAGAAGATATTTTTTAGTTCCATTGTCCAGGGATTTATATCTCTTCAACCAATCACCTTTTTTTTTCATTCTTTTTTTTTCTTCTTTTTCTATGGCTTGTTAGTGTTATGGTTTGGAAATTGATAGTTCCACTAGCTTAACATTGTAGTTTGACTGGAGCATGACTATTCTGAGCAAAACACCCAAACACATGCACATAAAAGACCAATATATGTGGATTGATCGGGCAAAACTGGTTAGCCTTGAGCTACTCACATACTTCCTCGACTCTTGTAAGTCAATGTTGGATGACATCGCTGTGGCAGCTATTAGATGGCATGTTTTAGGTGTTTGTTTTTAGATTTGTGTGAAAGTAACAGAATGTGGAACTATGATTCAGATCCTTAAATCCTATTGTTACAATTTGAAGTATTAGGGATTGTTTGACTATTTTTAAAAAAATTTTGCTCTTATGATCTTATTAGTCAGCTAACTTCTTTATTCACAGAACAAATCTTTTTGAATTTATACTCAAGTAAATTTGTGATTCTAGGTTGTGTTGGAAGTATTCAAAGCACCATGATAAACAACCTTCATCTTCTTTTAGTGTCATCTCACTGCATCATACAAGTAACATCAACATACTGCTATATTATGTAGCAAAGAGAGGACTTTGTTGGTGATTGTTCATTGAACCATTAAAACAACACAAGGCTTTAAAAAGCGGCAGGCGGTCCTAGGCATTTAGGGGACCACATAGTGTCTAGTCACTTAGATGGATGCTTAGGCCATTTTGAATAAAAAACATTTTTAAAAATATAATATATAAAATATTGGAAATAGTAGAGAACGGGAGAGCTGCTGCTTGTTGGACATCAAATGAAGTCATGCTGGGCCTACAAGCTGCTGGACGCCAGGGGGCTGGAGGGCTGATGCTGGATAATTGCTATAGACACCTCTGCATGCCGTTAGACACCAGAGGATTGCTAGCCATCGGAGAAGACGCCAAAATGGTCGATGGGGAAGAATTGCAGGTGTTGGATGGGGAAAGGAAGATGAGGAAAGATTGGGAAGAAATCCTATTCCAATCCTTTCTCTGCATAAGTCAACTGGATTCGAACCAATAAGCTGATCGGGTTCAGATCTTCATGAATTAAACTGGCCTTCTAGTCGGTTGGGCCACCTAGGCGGCCGCTTGCCCAACTAAACAGTCTGAGTAATAAACTAGGCCGGTTGGGCTGCCCAGCAGGCCCTGCCTGCCTATAGGCGGGGCAGCTGGGTGGCCTCCCCAGACTAGGCAGCTGCCATTTGAAACATTGAAACAACATTCAGCCATATTTGAGGATTGTGGAGTCCGAAACAACCAAGAGGAATGTCAAAATATTGTGTTTAATAATTTTGTAAATTCTGTTTATTTGACCTATTAAATTTTAAATATAGAGAACTCAAAATAAATGGTGCACTTGTTCATAACCTGTTCATAGGATGCCTTTGAAGTGCTAGTTTTATTGCCATAATCATGAGATATAGTGGTTTGAGTTGTTTTAACTCTTAGGTCTTTGAGGTGTCTGAAGTCTGCTGATGGTGATGTTGTCTCTACTGAATTTTGTTGTCAGTAGGCCAATATTTTTTGTCACTTCACTATTGCTTTCTTCCAATTTTATTGCTCCAGAAAATGAGGTTGAATAGCTTTGCCTGTTGTTTCCTAAAATAAAGTCAAACCTTGATGTTTGTTTAACTTCATGTTGGGAGGATGGTTGGTTGATGTTCTTTTACATAGAATTTTGTTTGATATTGTTGTGTTGTTTATGTTTCTCAATTCCAAATTCTTATCCTTATGGTCCTGCTTCATGCTTCTTCATAGTGCTCCGTTTTGCTTTGATTATGGCCATTGTGAAATGCTGGTGGTATTACAATCAAGCAAAAGATAGGCGAAAGCAACCTAAGTTCATGCAGCACATAGCTGCCAAAACAACAAGATCCATGGAGGAAATGCTTATAGATTTTTTGGTTTTCTTCATGATTGATGCTATAGTAACAGGCACATTTGAATTCTAAGTTGTAAGAGATGTATCTTTTGAATTATTTTTAAATCTTCTTTGTCTATTCTCCAGGAAAGTGAAAGCGAAGATGATGGTATTTTTGAGGGTGATGATAATGTAGAAGATGAACCCGAGCATGAGCCTGAGGCTGCTGTACCACCAGAGCTAGTTGTAAAGAAACCTCCACCTGTTCCTGCTCCCAAGGAAGCTGAAAGGCAACTGTCCAAGAAGGAGCTGAAGAAAAAGGAGCTTGCTGAGCTTGATGCTGTTCTGGCTGAGCTGGGTCTTTCAAACAAAGATAGTAATGGCGGGGAGGATGCTGCTAATGGTAATGATTTTTGTGGTGTTATTTTTGTGCTTTAATTATTTACATGACAAGTTCAGCAAATTCTAGTTCATTTACCAATACATTTTGTCCTCTGAAGGGAGAATTTTCCTTGTAGATTTAGTGGTTTTGATTAGTGCGTCCATGCAGGTGTCACTCAGAAAAGTACAGAGGATGAAAATGGTGAGGTTGAGAAGAAGGAAAATGCACCTTTTCCTTCAGAGAGCAAAACATCAAAGAAAAAGAAAGCAAAGAAGGAGAGATCTTCAAAAGGGACCAAAGAAGGTGAGACTGATGATAACACCGCTGATGAAGTAACTGCTGCAGAGCCAGCAGAGGATGATGCATCCACAGTTGATGTTAAAGAGAGGCTAAAGAAGGTTACTTCCATGAAGAAGAAGAAATCCAGCAAAGAGATGGATGCGGCTGCAAGAGCGGCTGCACTTGAGGCCGCTGCAAGGAGTGCAAAACTAGCTGCAGCAAAGAAGAAAGAGAAGAACCACTATAACCAACAACCAGTCCGGTAAACCGAAATTTTCAGCGAGAAGTTCAGGATCCTTTTGTTCCATTTGTTAGGATGTGAAAATAAACATTTACGCCACCCGGTTAGAGATGACTTCTTCACTTAGACAAGCTTTCACATGAATGTCGTTGGTTTTAAGTGCTGTATGACTGTAAGTGACTTATCAATATCCGTTGGGCGGATTACTATGTACCATTCGGTCTGGTTCGTGTGTTTATAGATTGCAATGCTGATGATCCACTGGGATGATTCCACACTTCGTGAACAGGCATTGCTCTGGACCTATAGATCAGTATTGGAGTAAATCTGGAAGCAGCCCGCATGTCTGCCAGGAGGTTCTCTATCCATAAATCATTTTGGGATCTGAGAACCATCATTAGACATTTGGTATTGTTGATGAGTTTACATAAATAGGCTGCTGTTGGCCTACGACCAACAGTTTGGGAAACTTGTCTTGTCAGGTGATGCCAGTGTATATGCATGAAAAGAATCGTTTTGAGTTGCTTTCTTGAAGGAGAATGGATTCGGTTGTCCCACTAATCTGCATTGGTGGTGTCAAAAAAATTAGTCCAGATCTGGACCTTGAATCTAAATCCAAGAGTCCGAATCCAAGGCAGCAACTGAATCCATTTCTTTCTGGGTGCTAAGTTTTACTGTTTACAAAAGACCTTTAGAGTTAAAATACAACAATAAACAACAAAAATTACAGTAATCCTGCAAAATCTTATACACACGATGACAAAAAGGGGTTCATATTTTCAAGCAGCATGCCGCCTGAACATGGCCGGAGTAGTCCTCCGGGAGCTCGACCTTCTGCCACGTCAGCGGTTTTCGCTTCTCTTCCAACTTCATCGTATACGCCACGTGTTCCCGCCCGCTGCTTCCAGCTCCCGTTACCATCAAATTCCCCTCCCACGGCACCAAGTGCAACGCCGTCCGTACGTTTCCAGGCAGTTCCGTCAATGTGTGCCACGTGTCGCTTTGCAGAACCATTAGTTTTCCCTCCACGCACATGTACATCCGCGCGTCCCTCGCAGCCACACACGTCCTCGGACACGTGCATGCCGGAATCTTATCCTCTTCCACCAGGCCCCAGCTCCTCGCCTCCAGATAGTAACTCTCTCCGCTCTTCCCGAAACACCCCTGCGTCTGGGTCTCATACCCGCCGATGACGTGGAACCTGCCGCGGAGGAAAACCCCGCAGCACTCGTCTCGTTCTGCCGCCATGTCCGGCAGAGGGGCCCAACGGTCCCCCGCCACGTCGTATGCGAAAGCGGACTTCATCGCGTCCTTCCGCTCGTCGTGCCCGCCGGCGACGAACACCGTCGGATCACCTGCGTCCGACGCCGCGCAGGCGAAGAAGGACCTCCTGGGCCCCGGCATGCGGGCCCCGCAGCGCCACGTGGCCGACAAGAAGTCATAGACGAAGACCCTGTCCGACGCCAACCACGTCTTTGGGTCGCATCCGCCGACCACGACGAGTTCGTGTCCGACGCCGGCGAGCTGGCAGAAGAGCGGCAAGCCGAAGGGGAGCTCGCTTGGCAGCGGCAGATCGCGCCACGTGGAAGTCTCCGGTTCATAGACGGTCAAGCGGTAGGCCGGAGCAAAAAGCAGATTCTTTTCCGTGTTGGAACACGGAGTCGGTTCGGCCTGCGCGAATACCAGAATAGTCTGGGCTAATCGGGAGTTCTGCCGGATCCGGTGAAAATCGGGTGACTCGAGCTCGTGTTTCCAGTGCGCGGAAACGAACCGGGCCAAGCTGAGCCGGTCGTACGGGATGCGGAGGAGGCACTCCCGGCCGATATCGTCCGGTAACCCGGGTACCAAATTCTGCAACTCAAGCATGATTGAGAATAAGAAGAAGAAGAATTTGAGAAATTTTGAGGTTACGAACGAAGAAAAGAGATGGTTTATACTTTATAGATTGCGAAGGAGTTCGTGCGCAGTTAATGCTTCTAGAAGGTATTGGAGGAAGACCGCGGTTCTCGACTTGCTGGGGGCGGCGCGGAGAATGCCGAATGGTTTCCGCCGGCTTTCGATTTGATGGTTTAAAGGTTAGTTGACGTGGACATTATGTCCCCTTCGCCTGCACTTTGGAATTAGATTTGGATCAGATAGGGGATTTGATTTTGTCGACCGCTGAACCTATTATTATTATTATTATTATTATTATTAGAATTTTGTCGCATTCAATAGGATTTTGCTGAAGATTTAATCAAAGAAGGAAACATGACAGTTTCTGGTTCAAATTTGGTTGATTGACCGAATTTCCAGGAGGTTTGATTTGATTTGAATCGTAGCTCCAGACATATTAAATTCAATTCGATCCGTTCCAGGACAGGAATTCGGCAATTCAGTCGTTCGATACTTGAACAACGCGATACAGAGTTTACTTTTGGAATCAAAACAACTCACGCCGACGCAAAAATAATTAATTAAAACGAAGACAGCTTAAAACGACCAACACAGCACATTAGTAAACTCTTTAATAAGCTTTGAAACAAGGAAAAACCGTATTTAAATCATTAATCAACACGGATCAAGCAGCACACCTTGAAATCAAATGCTCCGTCTCTCTCATTCGCAAATTGCTATTAATAGTTTGATTTGTTATAATTAAAAACATAATTCCCGTGACTGATTACATAATATCTGTTTTCTCCCGTTTGAACTTTCTTTGTTGTAAATATTTTAAGTATCGAAAACTTGAGATCCAAAACTATGCGCACAAACATAAAACAGGGAAATTTTTTTTTGTAAAAAAAAGAAATCCAACAAGTTTGTTTACAGCAGCAAGGAACACCCGGCCTGAACGTGGCCGGAATATTCCTCGGGCACAGCTGCTCTGCTCCACGTGGCGCTCTTCCCGGTCCCCATCTCCAACGTGTAACCCGCCAGGGTCCCACCGTGGCTTCCGGACCCAATGACCATTAACCCCCGATGCCACGACAACAAGGTGGGACCCACTCTTGCATCCTCCGGTACCTCCGCCGCCATCCGCCACGTCTCTCTGTCATGCACCGCCACGTTTCCATTTTTACACATGTAGATTCTCTCATCTGTGCCAGCCACACATGTCCTCGGACACGTGGCCGGTTCTATCTTGTTTTCTTCCACAGGGCCCCACGCCGCTGTCTTGGGATCGTAACTCTCCGCGCTCTTCCCGAAACGGCCCTGCATATCTGTGCTGTAACCGCCGATGACGTGGAACCTTCTGCGCAGGAAGACCCCGCGACACTCGTCCCGCTCTTGCGCCATGTCAGGAAGCGGAGCCCACGAGTCCCTCGCCACGTCATACTTCATAGCCGACTTCAGAGCGTTCTTCTCCTCGTCATGGCCGCCGGCGACGAAGACCGTCCGATCGGAATCCGATGCCGCGCAGGCGAAAAAGGACCTCCTGGGCCCCGGCATGCGGGCCCCGCGGCGCCAAGTAGCTTTGAAGAAGTCATAGACGAAAACCTCGTCCGAAGCAGCCCAAGACTCCGGGTCCCAGCCGCCGACGACGACGAGTTCCGTGCCGGCGGCGGCTACTTGGCAGAAGATGGGGAGGCCGTGGGGGAGGTCCGGGACGGGAGGGATCGATGTCCAAGTGGAGGAGTCCGGTTGGAAGAGGACGAGGCGGTAGGACGGGGTCGAGGCGGAGGCGGTGTACTTGAGGGCTGGGCCGGAGGTGGAGCAGGCGGGTTCAGCTTGGACGAGGGCGAACAGAGGTTGTGCGAGGCCGGAGGATTTTCGGCGGCGGTGGTAGCCAGAAGAGTCGAGCTCTGAACGCCAGAGGTGGCAGACTGATCGGGCGGCGGCGAAGCAATCCAATGGGATGCGTAGGAGACACTCCCGTGCAACGTCGTCCGGCAGACCAGAGATCAGATCCTCCATCTCCATTGCAAGGCAGAAAAAAGAAGCTATAACTCCAAACTTGATGTTGTTAGCAAAGATTCGATCGATGATCGAAGTGATGTGGGAAGTGAGGGAATTGGGATTTATATAGAAGAAGAACTGAACATTGGATAAGGATAAATTATGTCGATAAATAAGACCACAGAGAAACAATGTGTGTGCCGTTTGTTTGTTTGTTTGTTTGTTTGTTTGTTTGTTTGTTTGTTTTTTTGACAGAGCGCAATGAGTGAATCGACGAAACGAAAAGGAAGCCGGGCGGGAAGGAGCAATCGGACGCGGAAAGGGGCAAGGTGGGGCCGGGGAAAGCGATGCCCTCGAATCGAATGGCGCCGGGTGGCGGGATGACGAGAACCTGGATAGAATCTAGCGTGGGAGGGGGGTGGTCAAGTTGCGGGTGTGGGGACTGGGCGGCTTTGACTGGATTTGTCCTCTGCAAGGTATGAACGAAAGGATAAGGGTGAAATTCAGAATTATCAGGATTAACTTTTAATTTCGAATTCAATAAGAGAATTATTTTTTCTGAAAAAAATTTAGTGGGGCCCACATTTTTTTTTAGGACTTGTACGCAAATCCTGAATTCTGGATAAAAAAAAAATAGAGCAGAATTAGATCAATTCGGTACTCGTGTTCCGGTCACCCACTTAATGATTAGCTGATATTTTTATCATCTTTGTTAAGTATACATTCATTTTATTTTATTTTTATTTTTTTTTCTCTAATTTATACCTCTAAGAAATTTTAAATTTGCACATACACATAATGCATTAAATAAGATAAGATAAGCTACTTTCTATAATTAGGAAATTATAGAAATTATGTATGCATCTACTCAATTTTTGAAAAGACCATATCAGAGAGGTTCCGCTTGAGGTCCTTTTTTGAGGTGGACATAAATTTTGAAAAATTTGTGATTAACTTTGCTAATTGAGATTAATGAACCCAGCAAATAAAACTCTTGGCTTTGATGTGGACAGCCAACAGCATCCCGCTAATTTTGTGGTGACAATTAATTGCACAAAATGTTAGCTTGTAGAAGACTTGCACCAACGAAAATAAATTGTGGAGTTTTCTGTATAAGCCTCTAAGGATACCCAAAATTTATTATCTGCCCTTTGCAAAAGTTGTATTTGCATATGCACCCAACTACAAATTAAAGCAAATCAACAACATTTGCAAGTGTAGATTCTAAAAAACAATTCAATGTCAAAATTTGTAGGGGTGCATGCAAGTATAATCATTTGATCAAAATTTCTACATCCATAGGTGTGCATATGCAAAATCTTTAATTTTTTTACATAATTTAGACTTTTTGAGAGAAAAGGATTTTTTTTACCACTTTTAAACTGAGCCGAATTTTCTGAAACTTTTTCATCACAAATATTCAAAGTGCCCGTCATTCTTTCCAAAACACGACAAAATGTTTGTATATGACCCTCCACTTTTTTGGTATTACAATTTCTTTCACTTAAAACGTCAAAGTTTTTGATATTTTCATAAGTTTTAAAAATTCTCACATATTAAATTAACAGTTTTAAAATATATATATATATTTTATTGATTGACTAATTAAATTTTGATCTTTATATGTAAAATAAATCTCAATATTGTAAAAAAGGCAAGTTCACCTATTAAAAATGAGTGAGTATATTCTAATTTTTTTAATCAAATACTAAAATTCTAATAATTGACGGATTTAATTATTTTCAAACAACGAAATTTAATGAATTAACTATATTTAAAATTATTCAATTTTATCATTTTCATACATTTTATTAATTTTCTAGAATTAATAAAATGGATTAATTATATAATTTGGTATTCGGAATTGGGTCAAACCATGGTTCGACGTTTTGGCCGAAACCGAAACGGCTCGGTTTTGCCCGGTCCTGAACCAAAATCCTATTTTGGATTTCGATTAGGGTTTACTGTTCATACTGTTCATCTTCACCAACGAGCGCGGGCCGCCGGGGGGGGGGTGTGTGCCGCCGCTCCCTCGCTTCGCTCGCGCCCTCACCGACCTGGCTCATACTCTCGCAAGTTGAGGTTAGTCTTACATTGGAGTCAGCGCTAATTTGATTTTGACGTCCTTATTGGTTTCTGTCAAATACTATTCACGTACATAATATTATTTACGTAATTATTCATTATTTTTAAAAAAATTTAAACATATTATAACTTTTTTATTTGAAGTTAAAAAATAATTGAAATAAAGTTAAATTTTAGTCAAAATATAATTAATAAAAAAAATTTTGGTTGAAACTGAAATGAAAATGATTTTGATCGAAACACGTTGATTTTTTTGTTAACGTGCATGTGAGAATGGTCGTTCCACTGAAAGTAAAGGCAAAAAAAATTTGTGTTGACCTTACCCCCATGTGAATCGCTGTCATGAGATTGCGCAGAGCTAATTGTTCTCGTGTTTCTATAAATATTCATTTGGATCGTTCAGGTACTGAATTAATAATCCCACATCCAGATATTTTAAACTCAACTGATAATGATGATGATTAATTGTATTACATTATATTTAATAAATTATGTATATATCAATTATATTTTAATAATAAGTTAAATTTGCTTATGTTAATTTTTATTTTTTTAATCATATTCATATTATTTCTCATATATTATTTCCAAACTCAACTGACGATGATTATGATGATTAGTTGTATTATCTAGAATTTATAAATTATGTATGTGTGAAGTACATTTTAATGAAAAGTTAAATGTGTTTATGTTAATTTTTAACTTTTAATTATATTCATATTATTTTTTTGTATATTTTTTTAATACACTAATATAGAGTTAAAAGTAGAATATATCAGTGATTAACTATCAAAATTAATTTTAATTAACTAAAATAATATTTAATATTATGGTAAAATTAAGTATCAATTCATTCATAATTTTTCAAATTTTTTCAAATTTTTTTCAATATTTTATCGTATTTTTAATTTGAAGTCAAAGTACAGTTAAAATATAGTCAAACTCTGGTCAACACCTAATTAATAATTTAAAAAAATCTTACGGCCGAAACTAAAATCGAAATGGCTAAAATATATCGATTTTGATTGGGCTCAGGAATTGAAATCGAAACTGCACTATAAAACCTTAGGTCAAACCGAAATTTGTGAGTGTAACTTATGAATTGGTGCACCGAAATTTGTGCATCTGTAGCCCGGCGGAACACGTTATGTCAATTGTTGCAATAGCCATTTTTATTTAAAATTTTTACCGACGACTCCTACAAATAATTTTTTTTCTGACTTTGTAATTTTAAAAAGCCTTACTTTCATAAAATTTGTAAAGAAATGCTTAATTTTTTTAAAAAAATTACAGTAAAATAATCTTTTTCTTAAAAATTTTAAAAAAATTATTGCTTTTTACGGAAAAGCTCTCTTTTTATAAAATTACAGAAAAATCTGTCTTCTTTTAGATTTACAAAAAAATCATTATCTTTTAAAAAAGTTTACAGATTATTATTTAAAAATATTTATTTTTTTTATCTTTCATACAAAATACAACACAAACAATTTTCTGATAAAATTAATTATTTGTTTCAACAAATATCTCAAAGGTTCTAGGTAATACTTCCTTTTTATCTCAAAAGAATAAAAAAAATACTACAAGTAAGATGTATATAATAAAAATAAAAACATGAGTACTCTCTTGCAATTTTTGATAAAATAATGGTTTTTTGTAAATTTGTAAGAAAATAAGGATTTCTTATAAAATTTTTAAAAATGAGAATATTTTACAATTTTCATAAACAAAGGGTTTTTGTGTAAATTTATTAGAGTATAATAGTTTTTGCACAAATTTTTGAAAAAGTGAGTTATTTTTTGCAAATTTTTAAGAAAATAATAGTTTTTTCTGCAACTTTTTTAAAATAAAAACTTTTCTAAATTTCTTTTAAAAAATTGAGAATTTTCTAAATTTCTAAGAATATGAGGCTTTTTTTGTAAAAGTTTTTGTGAACAACGACTTTTATATAAATTTTAAAAGATAAGGTTTTTTTTTGCAAAATTTGACTTCTTTTCTGCAAATTTTAAAGAAATCTAGGACCTTTTTATAAAATTTTAAACAATTTATGGGTTTTCTGCAATTTTTCAATAAAACGAAATTTTTTTACAATTTTTTAATTAAATGGGGGCTTTCTGCAATTTTTTTTAGAAAATCAGTGTTTTTTAGTTATAAATTACGATGGTATAAATAAAAAATAAGGACTTATTTAAAAATTAATTGAAGAGTAAAATGAAAACTTTTTACTCAGAAATTTGATTAAAATTTAATTTGAGAGATGTAGTGTTTTGAAAAATCAGAAAATAAAAAAATATAACTAAATATTGAAATCGGAAAATTTATTCGTAAATAAAGTTTACCTCATGAAATTGTAAGTGAAAATTTTGGTTTTATTTTTAGTCATTCTCACAAGGTCTTGAGCGGAAATCAAGCAGGAGATCAGGGTCTCATTCGGTCATTGTCTACTCTCAAGTGTCTCGTGCGGGAATCAAGCAGGAGTGCGATCAGGGTTTATTTCCTTTCGTAGTCGGTCGGGTGCGACTGTTCGCTGTATGTGCATGTGGGACACAACAAGTTGGAGTGCGACGTGTGTCAATCTTTTTTAAAAATTAATATTATTTATTTTATATTATTATTAAATTAAATTATTATTAAATAATTAAATAATTTTTTAAACTTTAAATTATTATAGTATTAATTTTAATAAAAAAAATTAATTTATTAATCTTAATTTTTATTTTAATTTTGATTTCAAACGAAACGTTGTGGACCCAAGTAAACTGTGTTATTCACTTATAGCAATAGCAATTTTTACTTTTTATTTTTGGTCACTGTCTCCGCGTCTCGAGTGGGAATCGAGTAGGAAACTGAAAGGATTTCCGGCGTTCCATTTCATTGGCGTACCGGTTCATCCGGGATTCCCAGCTGATAAGTCGGTACTGGAAACCGATTGCTCTCCCGGTTTTATATAACGCCGAGTTTTATATAACGTATGAATTGGTGCACCGAAATTTGTGCATCTGTAGCCCGGCGGAACACGTTATGTCAATTGTTGCAATAGCCATTTTTATTTAAAATTTTTACCGACGACTCCTAAAATAATTTTTTTTTTCTGACTTTGTAATTTTAAAAAACCTTATTTTCATAAATTTGTAAAGAAATGCTCAAATTGTTTATAAAAAAATTACAGCAAAATAATCTTTTTCTTAAAAATTTTAAAAATTTTATTGCTTTTTACATAAAAGCTCTCTTTTTATAAAATTACAGAAAAATCTTTGTCTTCTTTTAGATTTTAAAAAAACCTTTATTTTTTAAAAAAGTTTACAAAGCATTATTTAAAAATATTTATGTTTTTTTATCTTTCATACAAAATATCAAGGTTTTAAATCTTAGTCGAAGCTGTGTTGAGTTTTAGATATCTTGAACTCTAATTAGAGTTTGAGTTAAAGTAGGAATCCAAAGTTGGATTTAGATTTATATTATTAAGAGTTCTAATTGTGTAAAACTCAGACCCAATAAGAGTGTATAAATATACTATAATATATAGGGCCTATGTGTGGCGCAATATTGAGATTGAACTAGAGAGAAATAAAGAGAGAGGAATAGAGAGAATAGAGAGTAGAGAGAGAGTGTGTGTGTTGGCTCTCGTGTGTGGGTCTTTTTAGTGCTTCTCAGTGGTCTCTCGTAGTGGTTCCTCGTGGTACTCTCTTGGAGATTCTCTCTGAAGGTGGAGGCATTGCCGAGGCTTGGAGAAAAAGGTAAGAAAGAATGAAGTTTTTTTTATAAACTCTTGTAAAAGCCTTTATCTATTGATAGTGGATCTCTTGTTGTCTTATCTTGTTATTTTCTTTTATCTTGTATTGCTTCTCGTTTCTTGTGTTGTTTGAGAATAAGGTGATCCGTGAAACTTTCGCTGTGAATCCCAATAATTGGCATCAGAGCTTAGAAACAAACAACCAAGATGGCAAAGTCCTTACTCGAGGTGGAGAAGTTTGACGGCAAGATAAATTTTGCCTTATGGCAAAAGAAGATGAAGGCGGTTCTTACTTTTCAAGGTCTACAAAAGACGTTAGAGGAAAAAGAAAAGAAGTCGGTTAAGATAAGCAATGAAGACTGGGAGGAGATAGATCAAAAGGCATTGAATTTAATTATTCTAAGCCTGACTGATGAGGTTTTGTACAATGTCATTGACGAAAAGACGACGATGGACATCTGGACAAAACTCGAGAAGTTGTACATGTCAAAAAGCCTCACGAATAAGTTCTATCTGAAACAACAGTTGTACGGACTGCGTATGAGCGAAGGTACAACTATATTACATCACCTAAATGCTTTCAATAAGATTATCAATGATTTGCTGAAAGTTGATGTGAAGTTTGAAGAGGACGATAAGGCGCTGATTCACTTGATGTCTCTTCCTACTTCGTACGATCATATTGTGACCACAATTCTTTATGGTAAAGAAACTCTCAAGATGGAAGATGTGACAACTAGTTTTCTTTCTAATGAGAGAAGAAGAAACTCCAACATTGATATGGAGTTTGGTGAAGGATTGGTGGCTCACGAAAAAGGAAGATTAAGAGAGCGTGGAGAAGGCAAGTAATGGTCCAAATCAAAATTGAAGGCGAAAGTACAATGCTATTCATGTAAGAAGTATGGCCATATTAGACGGTATTGCCCTGAACGTGGGAAGATAGAGTCTTCCAATATAACGACGGCAATAGTGGATGATACTTCTGATAATAGTGCGGATGGAGACGTTCTTACAGTATCCGCAGAAATCGACACTTCTGGTAAGTGGGTTTTAGATTCTGGTAGTTCTTATCATATTTGCTCCAGGAAAGATTTGTTTACTTCTTATGAGGAGAGTAAGAAGAAAATTACTGTTTGGTTGGGCGATAATTTGGCCTGTGAGATCGCCGGTGTGGGAATAGTCAAAATCCAGATGTTTGATGGAGCGATTCGTACTCTTACTGGAGTGAGGCATGTCCTCAAGATGCGAAAGAATCTAATTTTACTTGGTGTACTGAACTCAAAAAGCTGTAATTATTCAGCAAGAGATGAAGTCATGAAGGTGACACGTGGTATTAGAATCCGGATGAAAGGTGAGAAGTGCGGCAATGTTTATCGATTGATAGAGAACACCATTGTAAGTGGAGTTTTGATGGCTACAATAGTGAAGAGGAAGCACGATACTCGGAATAATTTAATGTCTCCTCAAATTACTTTTACTACAACAGCAGACACAGGTCATCCGAAAATCTTCCAAAAGTACAAAACTGTAGACATGAAGAGCAAATTCAAGGTTGGCTCAAGTTCGCGTCTTGCAATTATCTGAATAAGCTAGTAGCCCAGGGGCAGGGGCTGGATGAGAGATGACAGCTGAAGATTCATGATGATGGCAAGCCCGAGTTCAAGCCAAGGTGAAGATTGTTGAGTTTTAGATGTCTTGAACTCTAATTAGAGTTTGAGTTAAAGTAGGAATCCAAAGTTGGATTTAGATTTATATTATTAAGAGTTGTAATTGTGTAAAACTCAGACCCAATAAGAGTCTATAAATATACTATAATATATAGGGCTTATGTGTGGCGCAGTATTGAGGTTGAACTAGAGAGAAATAGAGAGAATAGAGAGAAGAGAAAGAGAGAGAGTGTTGGCTCTCGTGTATGAGTCTTTCTAGTGCTTTTTAGTGGTCTCTCGTGGTGGTTCCTCGTGGTACTCTCTTGGAGATTCTCTCTGAAGGTGGAGGCATTACCGAGGCTTGGAGAAAGAGGTAAGAAAGAGTGAAGTCCTTTTTACAAACTCTTGTAAAAGCCTTTATCTATTGATAGTGGATCTCCCGTTGTCTTATCTTGTTATTTTCTTTTATCTTGTATTGCTTCTCATTTCTTGTGTTGTTTGAGAACAAGGTGATCCGTGAAACTTCAGCTGTGAATCCCAACAAAGCTGGGCCGGTTCGGTTTCGGCCGGTGATCAATCTGTTGCAGTTTATAGTTTTTAACTGAGCGCCATGCGGGAAGCTAGTGTAGCAAGCTCAAGCGGCAAGTTTGCACCAGCTTCGTACCCGAGCTAGCGCCCTCGGCAGACTGGCTCACGCGTGCTTGCCAGCCTGCTGCCGCTCTCTCACCCGGGTTAGCGCCGTTGCCAGTCCGGTTTCGACACCCTCACTAGTCTCTGTCAAATACTGTTCATATGTATAAGACTATTCACGTAACTGTTCATTATTTTAAAATTTTTTAAACATATTATCATTTTTTTATTTGAAGTTAAAAAATAATTAAAATAAAGTTAAATTTTAGTCAAAATATAATTAATAAATAAAAAAATTATTTTGGTTGAAACTGAAATGTAAATGATTTTAATCTAAACACGTTGATTTTTTTGTTCATGTGCATGCGTGCATGACCGTTCCACTGAAAGCAAAGCCAAAAAAAATTTGTGTCAATCTTACCCTTATGTGAATCGCTGTCACGAGATCATGCAGAGCTTTTACTTGTATGTCTATAAATATTTATCTAGATCGTTCAGGTACTGAATTTATAATTTTATATCCAGATATTTCAATCTCAACTGATGATGATGATGATGATTAGTTGTATTATATTATAATTAATAAATTATATATATGTCAAGTATATTTTAATAATAAGTTAAATTTTCTTATGTTAATTTTTTACTTTTTAATCATATTCATATTATTTCTCATATATTTTTTCATATAGTAATATATAAAAATAGTAGTTAACTATCAAAATTAATTGTAATGATAAAATAATAATTAATATTTGGTAAAGTAATTAATAAATTTTTTTTCATAAATTTTTAAATTTTTATAAAAACTTTTAAAATTTTATATAATTTTTTTAATTTGAAGTCAAAATAATCATCAAACTCGGTCACACACAATTACGACTCAAAAAAAATTATTTCTACCTAAAAACCGAAACGGCCGAAAGGCCGAAAACATATCTGTTTTGTTAGGTATCGAAACCAAAACCGAAACTAGATTTAAACCTGCAAAACAACATCAAACTTTTCTAATAAATTAATTATTTATTTCAATAAATATCTCAAAGGTTCTACGTAATACTTCCTTTTCATCTCAAAAAAGTAAAAAAATATTACAAGTAAGATGCATATAATAAAAATAAGAACTAATTACCTATACCCCGTAATTTATGGTAATTACAAAAAATCCCCCGTAATTTCCGTAATTAACTACATCACTCCCCTTTTCAAAATATTTACTTATACCCTCTGATTATTATTTAATCAAAATTTTATCCAAAAATTTTGATTTTACCCTCCGTTATTTTTACAATTAAACATCTAAAAACTTATTATTTATTATTTAATTTTTAAATATTTGTAAATAACACATTAAAATTAGTTAGATTTACAAAAAAACTCTTTTCTCTCAAACCATTTACAAATAAAAGAGCTGACGGCGGAGGTCGCCGCGTTGGGGCGGACGTCCGAGGCCGGTGCACAGGTATGGATGCCGGAGATCGACGCGCGGGGGCGGACGCCCGAGGTCGGCTCACGGGCGCGGACGCCGGAGGTCGGCACACGGGCACGGACGCCGGCCGGTGAGAGTTCGACGAGAGGTCTATTTATAAAATTTAATTTTAAAATAAATAAAATTTGGACTTATTTCTTTTGGTAGTTGGCTGGATGCGACTGTTTGCTATATGTGCATGTGAGACATGACAAGTTGGAGTGCGACATGTGTCAATATTTTTTTTAAAATAATATTATTTATTTTATATTAATATTAAATTAAATTATTATTAAAAAATTAAATAAATGTTTAAATATTAAATTATTATAGTGTTAATTATAATAAAAAATATTAATTTATAAAAATAATTTACTAATTTTAATTTTGATTCTGATTTCAAGTGCCGGAACAGGGAAACTGTGTTATTCAATTTAGCAATAGCAATTTTTATCTTTATTTTGGTCACTGTCTCGGAGTCTCGAGTGGGAATGGAGTAGGAAACGGAAACGATTTCGGGAGTTCCGTTTCATTGGCGTACCAGTTCATCCGGGATTCCCAGCTGATAAGTCAGTGCTGGAAACCGATTGCTCTTCCGGTTTTATATAACGCCAAGTTTTATATGAAACTTAGGCTAATTTTAGTTCGAGATATGGAAAAATATATTGCACATGAACTTATTTTATGGCAAAAATATTATATATAAAAACTTTATTTATTTCATTTATAAAGATATGTTTGTCTGGGTAGAAATAAAATTTAGATTTTAAAATCTTGGATTAAAATCAGGGAATGTGTTCGCCGGCTCTGGACCCAGCAGAAATCCTCTTTCAACTTTTTCAGTAAAAAGAAATTAGAATATAATTTTATTATCCAAAAAGTAAAATTTTACACCTCGTCAATACTTAACTATGAAACTGGCCATCCCTCTCGTAATACAGTAAGTGCTTTTCCCAAAAAAATAAGGAGCAGAAAGTAGAACTAGGCCCTTCAACAAGAAGGCAAAACAAACCAGAGCCAGGGACGTCGCAAACATTCACGTCCAGCAGCAAAACCTGTTTGAATCTCGCCGTCTTCGAGGGAGAAGAAACCACAATCGATCTTTTCATCAGCAGAATATTTATACACAAGTTCCTTCGACGAATCACTCGCGTAGTAGATGCAATTTGGTTTGAACGCAGAGGAATCCGTAACAGCGAGCGATCTGCAGCAACCGTTGCCCAAGAATATAACCTTATCGCCCAGGCTTGTCACGCTCACCCACTCCCCTGGAACTTGAGGATCACGCTTAAATACGCGGAAGTGACCAGTTCTAACTACCGCCGTTTCGTCAAGTTTCCAATATCGCCTGAGCATCAGGATTTCCCCATCAGATTCGGCCAAATAGGAACTAAACGTTGCACCACTGCATAGGTTTATGTCGTAGATTTCCTCGAAGACTGGTTCGGGGACGAACTGGAGAACCTCAATTCTGCGGCCGTCACTCCCAAGTCTTCGGCGGCAGGAAAATACTAGGGAATAAAGTTTCCCATTAATAAATACGATGTCTTCATGATAATCTTGTTTTTCCCTCGGGAAGACGGACCATGCAACGTCGCCCGGGCGACAGAATAACAGCCCTCCGCAGTCGCAGAGTGAGACCACCAGGCATTTGCCGGACTCAATGTTGGCAGCGGACGGCGCGGCAGACAAGATGGTTTTGCAGAATTTGTTGGCCTCCAATTTGTCGTTCCGATTCAAACAACTCTTGTGAGGAAGCGGGATGCGCTGGCTGGTGAAAGGGTGGAGGAGACGGTGGCCATGGATGTCGTCGAAGACTATGAGCCAGCCCATGGAGGAATAGATGCGAGACGTATAGGGAGAGTCACAGAGACTAATTTGGTGACGATGAGCAGTGTCGTCGCTGTCGATGGGGCTGAAGAGTGACCATGACTTAGAGAAGGAGTCCGAAGGGAAAAGAAACCACGGGAGACGGAGGGCCTGGTGGTGTAGGTTATTGACGGCGGCGGATCGCCATGACATGCAGACGGCGCCGAAGCAGACGTGGTCGGAGAAGGAGAGATTGGCAATGATGAGGTCGAGGAGTTCAATGGGGACGTTGGACCAAGGACGGCTTCGGTCGTCGTCGTCGGCGAGTTCCATGGCGGGGACAATGTGGAGGAGAGATTGGTTTTGCCGCTATAAAATACGTTTCAGTTCGATCGAAACCAAGTCGAACAGGAATCCAGTTCGAAAACAATTCGGAATTCGATCCGAATTCGGACTTTTCAAACTCTTGGCCATTGCCCTTGCCATTGCGTAGTCTTCCGTTCCGGTCCACTCTGAACCGAGGGAAGATCAAGCATTTTCCTGACTCAAGCTCGTCCCCGAATCTCGTCCCCGACGCCGGAACCGGAGTCGGAGGAGCTTGTGCGGTTCGCCGGCCGCGAGAGCCTCACGGCGATTGACATACTTGACGCTCCCGGAGAGGTGGTGGGGAAATCAGGCACCTCCAGATTGGACATTGACCGGGGATTTGATTTTATCCGTCGGCATCCGGCGGGAGAAGCCGGTGGGCGAAGAAGAAGAGGCAGCCCGACGGAATCGATCCCGTCGACGACGAAACCCTAGTTTTTCCTCGCGATCCCGGACGAGATAAGGAGGGTATTTGTAGCCAAGAATAACAAGGATCCCCCTCGCACATCCAGGACGCCAACGACCGGTTCCCTTCTTCCTCTCTCTGTCTCCCTCCCTCTCTCTTTTTTCCTGGAATTTGTTGCTTTTTCCATAAGATCGTTTGGATTCCTGCATGTTTTGCATGATTTGTCTAATTATTTTGAGTGATTGTTGGTACATTGGAATTGTGCAGTTTAAGGCGTAAGGAACAATTGCCTAAAATTCAGTAAAAGAAGTAATTTTGCGAGAAATTATCTTATTTTTTTGTTGTTCTGATTCTTGGAGGGGATGGTGCCAGTTGTCTTCAGGACTTGTAAAGTCTTGCAAATTAATAGATTACTGAAGACCTGCATTCTGTAGGTTCTGAATAATGTTAGAGAGAGAATGATTTAGATAGGAATGATGTACAATACTTTAATGCTATTTTATTTTGATTTGTAATTTATCTTTCAATGAATTGCTTCTGCCAATAACTTCTTCATTTGAAAAAAAGACAATTCTTTACAATCAAACGTTTAACCTTGATCAAGTAGCTTTTGCAGCTGAAGGACTAAAAGATCCTCAACAAACTGTATGCGATTCTGATTATTCAAAATGTTGAATATGGAATGTAACAATCTCTCTCTTGTATTATCTTCTTACAAAATTTGCCTTCTCAGATGTCAGCGCTGAAGTCTGCAAACAAGGAATGATGAAAACTGTGAAGATCCAATACATAGATGTATGGTTCTTGCTTTCCCACCATCTATGGTTGGTTTTTGGAGTTTTTGGTTTTTTCAAGTTTTATGCTTTTTATGATAACAAAAAATCAGCATTTTCTGTTGTGATCATGGCAAGATCCTTCATTCCTATTTGTATAGAGCATGCAAGATGAGATGAAGGATTTGATGGATGTCATCTCAGAGATACAAGAATCTCTTGGTAGAAGCTACAATGCCCCTGATGACATTGATGAAGAAGATTTTATGGGCGGTAAGATTGTCATTGTGCTATTGTTTTATAATAAATATTCCTTGCCTTTTCCTTTGGTCAAGTTCTAATTTTGTGCACAACATACTATTCAATTGATGCTAACCTGGTTTCTTGGACCATCTGTTGTTTTTACTCTAATATTTCTTCTCTTTGGTTAAACAATATAGAGCTCGATGCTTTGGAGGCAGACATGGCAGCGGAGACAGAATCTGATGCAGTACCATCATATCTTCAACCAGATAAGGAGCCTGATTTAGATGCAGAACTCAACTTGCCAGCAGCGCCAATGGGAAATGCTCCTTTTCCAGCTAGCCGGCATGGTGCACAGGAACTATTCATGTGTCCTCAAAGGAGTAAATTTTCATGCCTATGAAAATAGACCTAATCAGGTTAAGAATGAATTTCGCATAGTCAGGAAAAATAAACGTAATAGAACCCATGCCACGACCTTGTTCTGCACTCATGTTGTTATATTAGTTTGCTGGAGGTCAATTAGTTGTAATGTATTCTTGTTCCTTGGTTATGGTTCAAGTTGTGCTGGTTTAACATCCTGCTTGTACTGACTGAAACTACATCATATGTTTCTGAGACAGTCGGAGGACGAACTGGGCTTACCAGCAGTACCCCGAGCTTCCATTGGGGGCTAACCTAAAAAGCTGCCCATCGAGGCTACATGCACAGTTCCTGATATGACTCTGTATTATTGAGCATGGGAGATCATGTTTCTACAGTCAATGCTAATCAGAAACTACTTGTGGCTTATCTGTTTCTTGAGAGCTGCAGCAAAACATATTTGTTGGGCTCTTTGTATGTTATGTAGAGAAATACTCGAGATGTTCTTATGGTGTTATCTAATGAGATGTTTTCGGTGACAAAAGAATGGTGTTATCCTCTATGTACTAGCAGGATCAAACAGCTTCACTAAAGCTATTAATGATTCTTTTGGAGCAGTTGTTCTTGATAAACATGTATTATATTAAATATATTTTTAATATTAAATGTATTATATTTTCCTATTTATTTATAAATAAAACATCAATTTTTTAAGAATAGTATGTATTTTATGTTTGTAAATTATATTTATACTTTCTAGTATTTTATATCAAATTTAATATATTTTTTATTTACTTATAAATAAATTATCAATTTCATCAATTTTTATTTAACCAAACACTAAAATTTTAAGAATTAATAAAATTGGTCAACTTTGTTTGTCAACCAAACAACGAAATTTTAAAATTGAGAAAATTTATTAATTTTCAATTCGATCCAATCAAAAAATATTTATTCAAATATCGAAATTACCCGA
Source organism: Trichopus zeylanicus subsp. travancoricus (assembly GCA_005019695.1). Taxonomy (NCBI): domain Eukaryota; kingdom Viridiplantae; phylum Streptophyta; class Magnoliopsida; order Dioscoreales; family Dioscoreaceae; genus Trichopus; species Trichopus zeylanicus. Next base: position 63,680 of record RXID01015768.1, on the reverse strand, counting down.
TTTCATATATTTCTTTAATTCTCCGCTAGTTCCTTAGTTTTGGATTTAAAATTCATCTAAACACTCTCCTTGCGCACGCACAATTTAAAAATATCCTTAAGAGTACTTTTAGCTAAAAAGTCTTTTTTGTTTGTAATTGACATAAAAATTCGTTCATAAAAGAAGTTGAGGAGAGATAAAAACAAGAAAAATAAAAAAAATATATAAAAACATATGATGAAAAGAAGATGAGGAAGTAGAATAAGTCAGCAATTATCTTGAGGACATAATTGGGGGGGCATGCATCCCACCTGCCCAGTTCCCCAGACAACCTGGATGGGGAGCCATGTCTTGGCGTGCAAACAGCGTAACAAAGAGACAAAGTGGAACCAACCGTAGGTGGATATTCAGCGGGTGTTTAGCTACCCATAGTTAGTAGAATCAGTGAATTGATTATTTTTATAGAGAATTTTTTTTTTTTGTATTTAGATGTATTTTTTGATGAAATTAAAGAATTTTTAATTCTGTTAATTCCGGTGTTTGGATTGTAAAAAAATTTATTCAATTCCGTCAATTTTAGCATTTGACTTGTAAATAAATTTATTTAATTCTGTTAATTCTCTCAATTATAGTTCTTGGTAGGCAGTGAAATTGGATTTATAATAAATTCGGTGAGATTACCCTTATTTGATTGATTTATTAAATTTTATAAATATAAGATTTTAAATAATTTAGAGAAAATCTTAAATATAAAATCTCAATTCTAGTGTTTGTGAATCATGCAAAAAGTTTAGTTTCTCAATATATTGACCAAGACAATTAAGATAATAATTTACCATCTCGAATGATTAGCAATTTTAATTCTTTATTATTATCCATCTAATATTAAATAATAAATTAATATTTTCTAATCATACAAACTTATAATTATTTTCTACCAATTCTTATGATTTATCGAAATCTCATGAATAAAATAAGCATGTTAAAATCCTAAAGATAAAATCTTCGGATTATTTACAAGAACCAAGAGAGATCATGAAATAATTATTACCTGATCAACACTAATGAAGACCATATGGAGGTCTTGCGAGAAAATGCAATATGAGAATGATAAAGTAAAACTTGTAATATGAGAATGACAAAGCAAAATCTCTTTATTGATGGATCTCACAAGAGTCAAAACATGAATTGATCTACATAATTACAATACTCGCTAATGCTCAATATTTGTAATTGAATATTACGCAATCAAGGACTGAGAAGATAAACTAAACATTCAACTTATTATAATGATCGATGTTCTCGTCCGCAAAGTACAACTTTCACGAAGCAGAATGCAGTTGCACGCCCTTTCTCAAAAGCACATAAATATATGGAAGGTGTTGTGTGGTTAGATATTTTCATTAGAGAATAATAGTAATATTGAATAAGCTGCAGATAGGTCTAAGATTAAACGATCAACTACAAAAATGTCTGGCACGTACAAGCCAAGTTGAACATGCAATGACTGCAGAGACGGATGAAACACTGAAGCTAGGTATTTCAACTATCTGCTTGATATTTTACGAACTTGATGTAATTTTATTTTTTTGAATTAGAATTGTGAACATAAACCTTGATATAGTGCAGATTCATATCATTGGGAGGTATTGTATAAAAAATGAAAAAAAGAGAGAAAATGCAGATAACTTTGAATGTGAAGCAGAAAAATAAAAAAAATTTAGATAGGGAGACAGAAGCTCACGAGGGAAGGGAGGGTGAGGGTATAACCGGCGGGGGCCGTGCCTGCAAAGTGATGGTCAACAGGTTGAGAACACCGGCAACTAAATACTACCAAAATCAATCCATCTCAAAGGAACAACGAGAGAGATCTAGAGACAGAAAGTGAGAGACAGAGATATCTCATCGGAAAAGGAAGGGTGGGAGCACGACTAGCAGCGACGACGCATGCGAAGTGACGACCAACGGATAGAGAACACCAACAACCAAACCCTATCAAAATCAACACATATCAACGTGTTGAGGGACAAAGAGAGAGAAAGAGAGTGCTCGCCAGGGATGGGGGCATGACCGACGACAGTGATGGTGATGGTACTTGTGAGGTTATGATCGACGAATGAAGCAGTGGGCGTGAGATTTCTAGGTTTTTGTCGAGATTAGACAAGCTTGGAGTTTTAAAAAGGACATTCCAAAAATAAAGAGAGAGAGAAAGAGAGAGGGCACACGACTGGCGGCGGCGGTTCTAGTGGAATGACGGTAGCGGGCCAAGGACCACGGATCATGAGAGGAAGGAGATCAGGGTCGTTGGTGCAAGGCGGTGATCGGAGCGGGGAGGCGGAATTTGCGGCATGAATTGATCAATTCCTAGCAATAATTAATCAAACTCGCAGAAGATGGACGTGATCGGACCTACTCGATTTTGGATGGAATATGTGAATTCCACTCGAATGGAGAAAAGATTGAAATTCGGAATCGAAGTATTTTAAATACCTAAATAATAGAATTGCTAGAATTTACCAAAATTAACTCTCCAATTTTACCAATTTGGATTAAAGTGAAACTGGCCAAACAACACCTTCTTGTGAGTTCCTGAAAGTGGAGAGATCGAAAAGTAGAAAGACCACAGCACGAGAGGCCTCTGGCTTAGCAATGCATTTAGAGAGGCCATTGTTTTGACTTGACACTCAACACTCATAGCAATACTGAAACCTAACCATACACCGAGGATCATTATCTCCCTGGGCACCAACTAGATGTATATATATGATGTGATAGTATCAAAATCGAAGTACGGAAAAAACATATTAGCTATGAACCTTACTAGGCTGCAGGAAACTACAAGTTTATAAGCTATTTGAACTTGATTATATATTCAGCCTAGTCCAGAATGATCAAAATCCAAATTAAAACCAAACTTGACTAGACATAGATTTTGAACCATAACTAGTTTATGGAGTCAACTATAGTTCGCTCAGAACAGCCAGACTCAGAACCATAAAATCATTCAGGTTTGTCAAATATAAACAGCGATCTATAGAAAGGATACATGCAGCCCTAGTTCCTACTGATGTGGTGGAAGTACCTGAGTAGCATCATTATATCAGCAGTACGCCTCATAAAATATAAGCTTACTCTATCTAAAGCACATGGTGGATTCTGACGTTTCTCCATGTGTTATAGTGAATTTCATGATCATATACTTATAATAATGAGCACATTTTACTATAACTCAGCTTAGCAACTATAATATAGTTCTGTGCGACTAGCGAAAGAGAGAGCAAAACCAAAATGAAGAATCAAATTCACAGCCATTTCCATCAATGAAGTGCAAACCAAAGCCCCGGCCCTTCAGAGCATTTACCAGCATTCACAAAACCATGTTGAGCATCATCATCGATCTCTAAAGCCGCGCAGATAGAAAGATCCATTAATAGTGAAGTAGACGCTGTTTCGCCTGAAGGCAGAAGAGTCTGCAACCCTGAAGGATCTAGAACAACTATTGCCTAAGAAGACTGTCTCATTTCCTAGGCTATTCACCGTGGTTCATGATGGGCCTCTTGGACGAAGCTTAAGTAGAAGGAACCGAGGAGTCGACTTCTAATTACTACCTTCCCACTTTTCATCATCTTCTACATAATCTCTTCTGACCAACAAGAGCTCTACCGCAGACTCCAATTACCACCTCCTTCTACGACGCTCAGTAGATATTTCTACCGGATGCTCTTCCGTGAGAATGGAATCGGGACTGAACTCCAAAGCCAGGACCCCGCGATCGCGGAGTTAAACAACTGAGGAGCCTGCTGAAGAATATGATATCATATCACTAATCGCATAAATCCATCTGGACAAAAGACCATCTTTCGCCACCCAGGCAACCGGTTCTCCGATGGAAACGCTTGCAAACATGGATCTCGGCCGCCGGAGTCAGCGGCCCTGGTCCGATCTCCCTTCCGACCTTGTCTTCCTCATCCTCAACCACCTCTTCTCCTCCGACCGCGTCGGCTTTGGGGCCTCCTGCAAGCCATGTGGCTCCGTCGCTTTCCAGACCCGTCACCACCGCGCCGTCCAACTCCCATGGCTTCTCATCCCTCCTAACTGCTCCTCCAAGACCTGGTTCCTCTTCAGCCTCGACGACGACGACCCCGGTCGTCTGCACCACACCACTCTCACAGTCCCTTCCAGTAGGAAAATCCACACTCCATCGGCTGGATAGTGACCGAGGACAAGAGCTCAAGCCTCTATCTCCTCAACCCCGTCACCAACTGCCACGTGCCGCTTCCCCGGATTTTCAAGGGCAACACAAGGAGACCACTATCCCTACATCATGGACTCATCAGAATCACCCTGTTCGCCGCGCCTTCTTCTGCACGATTCCTGAAAATTCTGGGCATACTGTAGTTTTCTGCCGCCCGGAGGACGAAGAATGGTCGTCTTCCCCCGCTTCTACACATGGACGTCATATTCTCCGACGGTTTCCTCCACCGCAAAAATCCCATAACCGATGTCTTGGCTTTAGTCTTCTGCCCTGAGCTCGTCACACTGAGAAAACGCTACCCAATGGGCTACTTGTACCCCGATCACATGTGCTCTGTTCTAAGTTCTAGTAACATCTGCAACAGGGTAGCTTTTGTTGGTCTTCAGAAACTTCGCCGACTTACGCGTGTCCCCAGATAGAAGAAAGCTGACACCTACAAGTATGCCGTTCATTGTGAATTAATGAATCAGTTTATTTTTAAATAATATAAAATAAGAAAATAAGGTAAAACACAACGTTATTTATAATTTATCTAAAATCGAATTATATTTATAAAGAAAAAAAGGATTTACTATTAAAAAAATTATAAAAGTGTATAAAACAATTATACTCTTTTTTATTTAATTAAACTCTTTCACTAAGAATCGACAATGTCACAACTTTCAGAGAGAATTTATAAAAAAATACTATAAAAAATCACCACGAGAAACAACTAAAAAACATTAAAAATACCTATATATGAGAACCGATACTCTATCTATTTTTCTTCTCTCTATTCTCTTTATTTTCTTTTATCTATTTCTCTCTAATTAAATCTCAGCGCTATTCTCGTTAAACCCTATGTATTATCAGAATATTTATAGACATTTATTGAGTCTAAGTTTTACTTTAATTATAATTTCTAATATTACAAATCAATCATAAGTCTGAATTCAACTCTAATTTGAGTTTGAGACGCCCAAAACTCAACAATCTCCACTTTGGCTTGAACTCGGGCGTGTTATCGTTATGAAGCTTCAATCATCATTTTTCATCTATCCCCTTCCCTCTGGCTACTAGCTTATTCGTTTAATCGCTATCCAACCTTTTTTCTTTTACTCTTTTTTGCCATCATGGCACTATGCAACGCTGATGTGTAGCCACCATTACACTATCTTATGGTTGTTGTGCCACCTCTTTGTTGTTGGACCAGCCGTGCTACTTTCTAGCTTACCGACCTGAGCTTCGCTTTCTACGCATGCATGTGTCCTATTTCTGCACTCGCATATTTTCACCTTCTAGCTGCTTGGCCATACTAAGCCCAAGTTGAGATGCTCTGCTGTATCTCATCAAAGGCCACCTGCCATTGATCTGTGTTATAATGTCAGGTGTGATGAATTAGTCCCACATCGAATATTGGATAGATAGAGTCCAATAGATATAGTGAAAAAGACCCATATCCCATAAGCTCGAGCTTTTGGAATGGTTTGGTGTTTGGCTCACTATATGGATTTGGTTTGACGCTCTTGCGACTCCCCAACAAGTGGTATCAGAGCTTCAGGTTCGAAGCTGTGTAAACTCTTAAAACCAAAATTACCGTAATGATGTGACTGGATTGAGTCACATGTTAGTCTTATGGCAAAGACCGGTGAGAGGACGCGGGCGTGCAGTCCCAAGGGCTCGGGAGCTCGCATGAAGCTAGCTTGAGGCCGGAGAGAGGGCGCGAACACTAGAGGCCGGTGCGAAAACATGGGTGACACGGTGGAAGTGGTCGAATAAAAGAGTTCTTGATTAAGAGTGTTAAATTGATGTGGTCAAATCACACCTGAAGGGGGAGATTGTTATAATTTCAGGTGTGATGAATTAGTCCCACATCGGATATTGGATAGATAGAGTCCAATAGATATAGTGAAAAAGACCCATATCTCATGAGCTCGAGCTTTTGGAATGGTTTGGTGTCTGGCTCACTATATGGATTTGGTTTGACGCTCTTGCGACTCCCCAACAAGTGTTGAGTTTTAGATGTCTTGAACTCTAATTAGAGTTTGAGTTAAAGTAGGAATCCAAAGTTGGATTTAGATTTATATTATTAGGAGTTGTAATTGTGTAAAACTCAGGCCCAATAAGAGTCTATAAATATACTATAATATATAGCTTTATGTGTGGCGTAGTATTGAGATTGAACTAGAGAGAAATAGAGAGAGAGGAATAGAGAGAAGAGAAAGAAAGAGAGTGTTGGCTCTCGTGTGTGGGTCTTTCTAGTGCTTCTCGGTGGTCTCTCGTGGTGGTTCCTCGTGGTACTCTCTTGGAGATTCTCTCTGAAGGTGGAGGCGTTGCCGAGGCTTGGAGAAAGAATTTAGTTGAGTAAGAAAGAGTAAAGTCATTCTTATAAACTCTTGTAAAAGCCTTTATCTATTGATAGTGGATCTCCCGTTGTCTTATCTTGTTATTTCCTTTTATCTTGTATTACTTCTCGTTTCTTATGTTGTTTGAGAACAAAGCGATCCGTGAAACTTCCGCTGCGAATCCCAACAATTGGCATCAGAGCCTAGAAGCAAACAACCAAGATGACAAAGTCTTTACTCGAGGTGGAGAAGTTTGACGGCAAGATAAATTTTGCCTTATGGTAAAAGAAGATGAAGGCGGTTCTTACTTTTCAAGGTCTACAAAAGACGTTAGAGGGAAAAGAAAAGAAGCCGGTCAAGATAAGCAATATAGACTGGGAGGAGATAGATCAAAAGACATTGAATTTAATTATTCTAAGCCTGACTGATGAGGTTTTGTACAATGTCATTGATGAAGAGACGACGATGGACATCTGGACAAAACTCGAGAAGTTGTACATGTCAAAAAGCCTCACGAACAAGTTCTATCTGAAACAACAGTTGTACAGACTGCGTATGAGCGAAGGTACAACTATATTACATCACCTAAATGCTTTCAATAAGATTATCAATGATTTGCTGAAAGTTGATGTGAAGTTTGAAGAGGACGATAAGGCGCTGATTCTCCTGATGTCTCTTCCTGCTTCGTATGATCATATTGTGACCATAATTCTTTATGGTAAAGAAACTCTTAAGATGGAAGATGTGACAACTAGTCTTCTTTCTAATGAGAGAAGGAGAAACTCCAACATTAATATGGAGTTTGGTGAAGGATTGGTGACTCACGAAAGAGGAAGATTAAGAGAGCGTGGAGAAGGCAAGCAATAGTCCAAATCAAAATTGAAGGCGAAAGTACAATGCTATTCATGTAAGAAGTATGACCATATTAGACGGTATTGCCCTGAACGTGGGAAGATAGAGTCCTTCAATACGACGATGGCAATAGCGGATGATACTTCTGATAATAGTGCAGATGGAGATGTTCTTACAGTATCCGCAAAAATCGACACTTCTGGTAAGTGGATTTTAGATTCTGGTAGTTCTTATCATATTTGCTCCAGAAAGGATTGGTTTACTTCTTATGAGGAGAATAAGAAGAAAAGTACTGTTTGGTTGGGCGAAAATTCAGTCTGTGAGATCGCCGGTGTGGGAACAGTTAAAATCCAGATGTTTGATGGAGCGATTCGAACTCTTACTGGGGTGAGGCATGTCCCCAAGATGCGAAGGAATCTAATTTTACTTGGTGTACTGGACTCAAAAGGCTGTAATTATTCAACAAGAGATGGAGTCATGAAGGTGACACATGGTATTAGAATCCTGATGAAAGGTGAGAAGTGTGACAATGTTTATTGATTGATAGGGAACACCATTGCAGGTGGAGTTCCGATGGCTACAGTAGTGAAGAGGAAGCACGATACTCGAAGTAATTTGATGTCTCCTCAAATTACTTTTACTACAACAGCAGACACAGGTCATCCGAAAAGCTTCCAAAAGTACAAAACTGTAGACATGAAGAACAAATTCGAGGTTGGCTCGAGTTCACATCTTGAAATTAGCTGAATAAGCTAGTAGCCCAAGGGCAGGGGCTGGATGAGAGATGACGGCTGACGATTCGTGATGATGGCACGCCCGAGTTCAAGCCAAGGTGGAGATTGTTGAGTTTTAGATGTCTTGAACTCTAATTAGAGTTTGAGTTAAAGTAGGAATCCAAAGTTGGATTTAGATTTATATTATTAGGAGTTGTAATTGTGTAAAACTCAGGCCCAATAAGAGTCTATAAATATACTATAATATATAGCACTTATGTGTGGCGTAGTATTGAGATTGAACTAGAGAGAAATAGAGAGAAAGGAATAGAGAGAATAGAGAGAAGAGAAAGAGAGAGTGTGTTGGCTCTCGTGTGTGGGTCTTTCTAGTGCTTCTCAGTGGTCTTTCGTGGTGGTTCCTCGTGGTACTCTCTTGGAGATTCTCTCTAAAGGCGGAGGCGTTGCCGAGGCTTGGAGAAAGAGTTTAGTTAAGTAAGAAAGAGTAAAGTCGTTCTTGTAAACTCTTATAAAAGCCTTTATCTATTGATAGTGGATCTCCCGTTGTCTTATCTTGTTATTTCCTTTTATCTTGTATTACTTCTCGTTTCTTGTGTTGTTTGAGAACAAGGCGATCCGTGAAACTTCCGCTGCGAATCCCAACAGATCTGAGCCCTAATCGCCAGTGACTAAGAGTCCTACATGGCCTTTTGTTGATCTCTCCTGCTTCGGTGACTCATTCCCTGCGTGGCCCTTAGCCAACCTGCTCTTGCGCTCCCTCCCACGAGCGCCACTGGTATATTCATGTGTCTCACCTGACCTTCATCTTCTTATGCCATAAAACAAAATTATTTTGCCATTAAACTTCTTCATCTCGAATAAAGATTTTACAATTTTGGTTGTTTGCTTCTAGGCTCTGATACCAATTGTTGAGATTCGCAGCGGAATATTCACGAATTACCTTATTCTCAAATAACACAAGAAGTGAGAAGTAATGTAAGATAAAAAGAAAATAATAAGACAAGATACAACAATATATATGGTTCATCCAAAATCGGGTTACATCAATAGAAAAAGAAAAAGATCTACTATCAAAAGTCTTTACAAAAGTTTTATAAGAAAGACTGTACTTTTTCTTACTAATTATAAGCTATTATTGAGTCTGAGTTTTGACTTAATTAAAACTTCTAATATTATAAAATAAATCATAAGTTTGAATCCAATTTTAAATTTATACTTTAATTTAAATTTTAATTCGAGTTTGAAATATCCAAAATTTAATGGGTATATTTGAATTGAGAGGGGCCAGGACAAGGTGAGGTGACAAGCCTGGGCGATAGTTGATCTTCGCGGGCCGCACTTGCTCTGGATTGTTCAAAACTTCCGGGTTTTTCATTTCAGGCGGAATTGCATCTAGTTCAGGATGATGTTTGTTTATATTTCACAAATCCGGATATCATTAACAAGGAAAGGATTGGGAGAAATACTCTCTGGAAGACGTCGAGATCTGTCCCCTAATAACTTCTGGCTTCGCAAATGTCCCTGAACCCTCAAAAAGGTCGGCCTCTCGACCTCGCTTCCTACCTGATGATGATAAGAGATGAGAAGCATTAGACGCAAATTTGTCCCAGTTGTCAACAAACAATTGAGAATCGATGTTCCTTGGCATCTTCTTTCAAAACCGAAGCCGAGTAACGGTATATATCTGCAGGGCTATTGTGAGAAATCTATCTTCTAAAGGGTATATGTGAAAAAACACCAAAATAATGATGTGGCAACAGAGGATCCACCTGCCAGATGGGCACCAATAAAGGTTCATTAAAGCGTTTCGGGACCCACCACCCCGGGCCCACCTTTAGCTTGCAGAGGACAATTTCTTAAGAGACGGGCAAAACTTGGTAAAATTTCCCAACCTTTGGCACCATTTTCAAAACTACTCCCAAAAGAGGAGAAGGCCAGTTTGGTAAATAACTAAAACGGCGAGGACATTTCGGCTCTCGACTGGACGAAAGGACGAAAAAGGAAAAAAGACTGAAATGCCTTTTGACAATCGAAATATTTCGGTTTCCATTTTTTCTCATGCCGAGTCGCACAACCCACTCCCGTCTCGCTAACGTCCTATCGAATCCTGTCCATCCGCGTCTCGGAATCGAAAGATCTGGGCCGTTGATTCGTTCCTCGTTGGCCGCGGGATCCTCGAATCCGATGCATAATGACGAATTCTGGCCGTTGGATTAATGATCTGCGGGTCGGATTCGTCGCACGGCCCGGGAGAAGAGAAGTTTTTTCTAAAAAAAATATCGATTTGCTTTTTTCGGTGTAAACCCTAGGTCTCGTGAAATTGACGAAACCCTAGCTCGCTCATCGCTCCATAGGGCTTGGAAATCAGCTTGGGAAAGATCGAGAGGTTGGTTGATTTCTATAGGGAAAGGCTTCGATTGGGAACGATGATCAGTTCCCCCCAGCGATTGTGAGGCGATTGATGGTCTTTTGGAGAGTTCTCGTTTAGGTATGTGGTTTTTGTCCTAAATTTCTTTGATCTGGTTCGTCTTATTGGGGGAATATCTGGGAATTGTGTCCTGATTGGATTTGTTGGTCTCCAGGGTTCGTTATTGGTTTGATTTGGCATCGAATTCTTGGGATTTTCGCATTAGATCTAAAATTAGGGTTTCAATCTGAGCCTTATGTATGATGGATGGTGAAGCGCGGGGATTTCCGTCTCCTGCGTGTGGATTGAGGGTTTTTAGATGGAACGTAGTGTAGAGCAGGCTGATTCATCTGATAACGCCGGGAAGTCGAGATCTTTGGATCTCCATAGCATCTACAGCGGGAAGTCAGGGGGTTCTTCTGCGAATTCCAGGGGTAACAAGTTAAAATCTATTACAGTTCATGAAGCTAAGGTTCTAAAGCGAAAAAAGAGGTCCACTATCGAGAGAAGGGGGTCTGCACCGGCTGCATTGAGGAGGAAAAGGAGTAGGACAGATGTGCTCTTGAGTAGTTTCCACCCAGTCTTCAAGCAGCAACTAAACAAGTCAAACGCATCAAAGCTGAAGCCTAATGGACTTGTTTCAGGGGTTGCAGATCCTGAGAACAAGGAGAATTCCACTTGTGCATCACATTCTTCAAATGGTTTGAATGAAAAGTCCCATAATCTGGGGAATGATGTTGCAACAGATAAGAAAGATCAGCAATCTTTCACTGTGTGGAAATCAGAGAATCCAAATGGTTTGGGTGGTGCTATTGTGATTCCAAGAAGGCCTCGAGGTGCCTCAAGACGCAAAAGGCTTGAAATCCTTAATAGTGTAAACAGATTAACAGGGGATTCTGCAAGCAACCTCAGAAGCCATGCTGATGATCAGAAAGGTGTGTCACCCATCCTTATAGTTCCACCTCTTCAAGCATCCAATGGCAAGCAGGAAATAGTTCCTAACAGTGAGAAGAACCGTGATACAAATGGTTTGGCCCCTAATATTAAAAATGAAAGTATCAGTGAAGTTCAGGCTTTGAGAAGAAAGGTTCGGAGTAGAAAGCAGAAGAAATTTGATAAAGAAAAGCAGATCCATGCGGAGAAAGACGAACCTTTGGCCAGTGATGATGACAGGGTCTCTGGAGGCTTTTTTGAAGATGATGAAGATAATCTTGAACAGAATGCTGCCAGAATGCTTTCATCCCGGTTTGATCCAAGATGCACTGGGTTCTCAGGGAATCGGAAGATGCCATCTTCAAAATCTGGAAATGAGTGTACTCCATCACAACAATTTAGTGGCAGTTTTAAGAGCTTACGCTCAGATAATTCCTCAGTTGATGCTGCAGGCAGGGTTTTGCGGCCAAGAAAACGCAATGGTAAAGGGTTTGCAAGGAAAAGGCGTCACTTCTATGAAGTCTGCTTCAAGGATATAGACCCTTGTGCGCTCATTAAGCAAAGGATAAGAGTGTTCTGGCCTCTGGATCAGAGTTGGTATTTTGGCCTGGTTAAGGATTATGATCCTGCTAGCAAATTGCATCATGTGAAATATGATGACCATGATGAAGAATGGATTGATCTTCAGAATGAGAGATTTAAACTTCTGCTTTTTCCCAGTCAAGTTTCCTGCAACTCTAATAGTCCAAGTCTGGGTTCAGAATTGAAGAGAAGTAAACAAAAGGATGGAGATGTTTCTGATGGCAATCACATAGGCAGCTTTACAGAGTCTGAGCCAATAATCTCATGGCTGTCACGTTCATCTGGTTCTTTAAGATCATCCCCATCTGGTATCTTAAAAAAGCGTAAAGCCGAGGATCTTGTGCCATCTACCTCATTGGCACAAGAGGACATGGTTCCGGAGCTGTCTACAGTTACACCCTATAGATCATCTGCTGGATTTAGTGTTCCAGGGAATGCTGTGAATGGAAATATTGTTGGAGGGGTTTTGGTTAATAGCATTGGTGATACTGGTGAAAGGAAGCTTTCTTTTGTATATACCAGGAAGCGCTTCCGGAAGAGGAGGGAATTGTTTCATGATACTCCAACACAGGATTTTGCTTGTAGAAATTCAGCCGGGCCCATTAGTATTCTGGCTTCTGTTGCAGACGGGGTGGCAGCACTAGAGGAACATAACCTGATTGTCTCATCAAAACTAAAAAATGTCTCATTAACATTGACGTTACCATCTCAATGCTGTCTTAAACTTTTGACTCCAGTCAGAAGCTTTTGGCTTTGCCATGCTTATTTTCTTCTTCACTGTGGCAAACTAATTAATGTATGGCCGATGGTACATATGGAAATAGTTTTTGTTGATAATGTTCTTGGATTGAAGATTATATCATTTCAAGGATGTTTAAATTGGATTTTGGGCCTTGTGTCATTGATCATCTCTACATTTTATCAACACACTAATCACAACAAGCTCACAGATCAGCAATTGCCATCAACTTCAATTGGGTTTAATCTCTTGAGCTTGCATGGCGAGAGGAGGCATCTGCCTTTTGTATTGCACAGTTTTTTGCACCTGGAGAAATCAAAGTGGGAGTACCTGGAAGCTAAACTCAAGTATCATTGTACAAAAGTGGAGTTATCTATTACTGCTTCTATGAAGTCAAGTCTTATGAATCTTCCTAGTAGAAGCAGTCAGATGCTATGCACCACAGTTATGAGTACCCCTGCTTCACATGAGGTATATAATCATTCTTCTCTTTGAATTTGTTCTCGGATCATCCTGCACCTGTTGTTTGGATATTTAATAAATTTGCTGTGTAAACCTAGTTGTCAGCTTGTTCAGTTTTTTTTTTTTTTGACAAGAATAATTACTGTTGTTGCTTTAAAATGGTATATGTCTACTCTTGTCCTTTGAATTTTATCTTATTCAACTCTATGTTTGGACTTAATATTCTGTATGATTCACTGCCTGGCTTATAAGTGCTGAAATGGATACCTATATAGGCAGTTGTATATGCACTTTGAGGACTCAGAGGTGTAATGCTCTATGTGGATTTTTTTTTTTAATAGTGCTAATGGATTTGGTCCTCATTGTGGATAGCTGTTCTTTCATGCTTAACACCTGTATAATAGCTTTGTGTAACTGTCTAGTGACACCACTAAGTTTGTGCTTATCAACATGCATTGATTGCCTTACATTTATTCATATCCTTTTTGGGTTGCAATAATCTTGTGCAAATTTTTAGCAAGGAACCTGATCATGCCATTTTTCTTGGTAGAGATTGATCATTCCATTTTTGCTGATACTTGTAATATTTGATTCAGTATTCATATTGTTTGGGATTATTTTTGCAGGGTTTACTGGAGAACTTGGGGTCAAACATTATGCATCAAGCTATCTCTGATAGGCCAACTATTATGTGTATGAACCCTGCGGTTATTCCTTTCCATGAGAAATATGGGGCTATTCCTCCTTGTGCCTTTTCTTTTGCTGAGAAACCATTTCTTTTCCTTGGTTTGCATCTCAAGTTACTGATAGAGAGAAATGCTGCATCTTTAAGCTCTGAAAAACATACCTCATTGCCACCAAAAGAGTCCTCTGAAACTGATGAGAAGTCAAATGCTGATGGGTGTTCTCTTGTTGAGGATTCTTCAGACCATACATCAGAAATAACACTTGAAAATTTTGGTTCCTCTATGGCTGCCTCCACCTCTGCATGGTTAGAGCATGGTCATCTCAAGGTAGAAGCCGATGCTCTTTCTGTCAGTAGTGATGGTGATTGGATGATATCCTCTAGAAAATGTCTATCTAGTGAGGATAATGCAGCCAGAAATCCTGCAGATCATGTTGACGTGGGGCAGGGTAAGTGTGCTGAGAAGGTTGCTCAATCTCAGAGGTTATCATCCCATGCAGAATCATGTGTGTGTGGTAGAAAATATTGCTCTTCATCTCCTGAGAATGATTCTTCTATGAACAAATGTGAAAATGGTGGTGATTCTTGTTTGAATGCTACCAATTTCCAAACTCTATCATGTGATCAGGTGAATGAGCAATCATCTAACACAGCCGCACAAGATGCTAATCATGCATCTGATTTGGCTTGGGAGATGCTTAACATAAACACCCCCAAAACAACTGCTCCACGAAGTGTATGGCATCACAATCAATACAGTTCTATCTCACCTATGTTTGGTCATCATTCAAGGTTGTGGCCTGAGGATGTCACTGGGAATGGCTTCTCTAGAGGTGTCAGAAAGCCTAGGACCCAAGTTTCATATTCGTTGCCTTTTGGGAATTGTGAGATTGGTTCAAAACCTCGAAGCCGTAACCGGAGAGCAAGGCCATACAAGAATATTAGAATTGATAATGAGAAAGTGATGCCTTCTGCTTTTGGGATGTTTCATCCCTATCTTGAGTCACTTATTTGTGATGCAAATGTTCTGGTTACAACTGGGGACAGGTGTTGGAGAGAATGTGGGGCTCAAGTTGTACTAGAGTCTGATGATCAGAAGGATTGGAGAATAACTGTCAAGTTTTCAGGGGCTACAAAGTATGTGCACAAAGTACACCAGTCTCTTCAACCTGGGACTGCAAATCGCTATACACATGCTATGATGTGGAAAGGTGGGAAAGACTGGATTCTGGAATTTACTGACAGGAGCCAGTGGGCTCTCTTCAAAGAGTTGCATGAAGAATGCCACAATCGCAATATTAGGGCTGCTTCTGTGAAAAACATTCCTATTCCAGGTGTCCGTCTGATTGATGATGCAGATGAAAGCAATGGTGGAGTTCCATTTATTCGCAATCCACACAAGTATTTTCGGCAGGTTGGTACTGAAGTTGACACAGCTTTGGATCCTGCTCATGTATTATATGACATGGATAGTGATGATGAGGAGTGGATTTCCAATTTCAGACTTTCTATGGATAACTCCGAGGGTAAATTGTCTGAAGTCACAGTTGATTTGTTTGAGATGGCCATGGATATGTTTGAGAAATTTGCATATGCTCATCAATGTGAAGAGTTCACAAGTGATGAGATCGAAGAATTCATGGATGATGTTGGGCCATTGGACATTATTAAAGCTATTTACAACCACTGGCGACAGAAGAGGCAGAAGAAAGGGTTGCCTCTCATACGTCAATTTCAGGTGATCTAAAATCTATATCATTATTCATTTTTAAATACTATCATTTTCTTAATTATCTCTTTTCAAATTTAGTTGCATTACATCATGTCACTTGCATCTTTCTGCTGATAATATTTTGTCAGAAGCACTCTAAAACAATAGTTTAGCTTTCTAGTCATGCGACTAAGTAGGCTGAGATTTATAATTTTCAAATGGTATTAGGATGGTAAATTGCTCTCTCCTTGAGGTCTTGGTTTCCTGTCTTTGTTCTAGACTAGTTCTCTACTTCATTTTTAGTCTCTGCTCTATTGCTGATTGTTGTTGCAGGAATTATACTCTTCTGGTCGCTTTAATCGTTCAGTCAACTATATGGTTTGTTTGCCTTTGTTGTATTGTGGTCAAACAGCTGTGTTTGATTTCATCACTTATGTTCCTTTTCAATCATTGGGAGCACCTTTATAAGCAGCTTCATACCAAATACCAACAAGGAGGACATCAGTGTCCAAGCCAGTTCACTAGCAAGTGTCAATATTTGATTTGGCTTGCTGATACTGTCTCTGACTTTTTGGATAATTTGCTTGCTTTCTTATCTGTTTGATGTCACTGTGTAGCATTCAATTAATCCTTAATGATATCAAGGTCCTTTGAACACTAAGTTATGTTAGAGTTAAATGACATTTTGTCAAAACCCAAAGAAATCATATCAAGAAAATATTACTCCTTTTTTTGGTCAAATGTTCTCGGAGGGTTTTCCTTTTCAGTACTACTAGTGTTCTGAGATCTAAAATGCAGCCCACTTTTATATTAGTTTTATCTTTTTTTATTCAATTGTAACAGAATAATTGCATGTGAGTCATATTCTTCTATTTTGAGCATCTAAGAAAGTAAAAATATTTCATCTGATGTATATAGCTTTTTTAAAAGAACTAATTGACGAAAGCTTGTTTTCTGCTTTTGCTTTTATGCACTTTAGTTGGTTTAGGGAATGTTCATGTCCTCCTAATTGCTAAAACACCTTACTATTTACTTTTGTAGCCTCCATTATGGGAGTGTTACCAGCAACAGCTTAAAGAGTGGGAGTTGGCGACAAGCAAAATGCATCCTGATGGATGCAAAGCGAAGGGTAGTTCAAATGAAAAACCTCCAATGTTTGCTTTTTGTTTACGGCCGAGGGGCCTGGAAGTACCAAACAAAGGATCGAAGCAGAGGTCTCACAAGAAGATCATGTATACTAGTCACCACAATTCCTTTGGAAGGGAGCAGGATGGCTTGCATTATTTTGGTACTTCTGCCTTACATTTCTGCTATTTATTGCATTTTATAATTTTAAGTGTTCTCTGATTTGCATCTTGTATGCTGATTCCTCTTTCAGACAGAAAATTAAATGGAACATATGTTGGAGAAGACAAGGCATTTGTTGTTACAATCCCGAATTATGAATCTTTTGATTCCTTTCATTCAGGCCATGCTTCTTCCGGTTACTCACCAAGGGATTCCCCAAGAAGAGGGTTGCTAGCAATTAATGATACATATGAGAGAAGTCATCACCCTACTTTTCACAGGAATAATTCGAAGATGGGATATGTAGTATCTCCTAGGGATACTCATATGATGCCCTTCTCACAAAACCCAAAATCCAAGAGAAATGGTGTCCAGCAGTGGACTGCTGATAGTTTGGATTGGCCCAGCAGAAAGCAGTCATCACTTGATGGGTTTCAGAGGCACCGGTCTGATCCTGAAGAGTTCAAATTGCGTGATGCCTCAAGTGCAGCTCAGCATGCATCAAATATGGCAAGGCTCAAGAGAGAGAAGGCGCAGTGGTTACTTCACAAGGCAGATCTTGCTCTTCATAAAGCGACAGTCGCTCTTATTACTGCTGAAGCAATTAAAGCATCCTCTCAGAAAGACTTGGCTGGCGATGAGTAGGTCTGAAAGTGAACTTCATGAACCTTTGGCACAGGCATAGCTCACTATTTTTATGCGTGGTTTGCCATTTTAATGGCCAAAAAGTATGCATTTTTATTGACTGAAGGGATATCTTTTGTTGGATTCAACACTCATCTGCACAGAACCAGATAAGTCACTTCCAAGCATTTTGTTCAGCATTCTATTACCTGTTTCATGTTCTGCTGCTGTGTTTACTCTCCATTAGAAGGAGTTTTTACTCCATTAAGTAGTAGTGTGTAGGTTCAGTTACTAATTTTGTACAGAAAATTTTTTTTCACCTCTTTTTTACTTCCTCTTGTTTATGAAAATATTTGCAATGATAGTGCATTTGGCTCAAAATAAACGGTGCCTGACTACAAACTTGAAAAGTTATTTGTGAAATGTTTAAAATGCCCTAAAGTATTCTTTGCATATTTCCATTGGAAAATTATTTAAATTGCATATTCCTACTACATACTTGAACAGTTATATATTTTTACCTGAGTTATTATGTAAGTTGCAAAAATCTATTTCAATTAGTTCATCCGTATCATTAGCTGTGATGTGAATTATCTATAATGTCCTTGGGATAAGATTTTAGCTGTAATTGGACTGGAATTTTGGGTCGGGTTCACAAGCCAAATTTCGTTCTTCTCTGCACTAGAAAGCAACATTCATTATAAAAAGAGGCAGATGGAACCGAACACAAACCCTAAATAATTCGCTCAGAACAAGTTCACAAAAGCGATGAAACACTACTCAGGGTGGGGCTAATCTCAATGAAGCTCGAAGGATGTTGCTTCGCCTAACTGTCGATTACCCGGTCTCCTTAGCAATTTGTCTCCCGAGTTCACCGTTGGCCGGATTCCTTCATGCTCGCCGGAGAAGTAGAGGAGAAACCCTAGATCTCATTCACGGAAGACGGGCTACGAGCTGGTTGATTCCGAGAAACCTCCTGTCGAGCTCACCGCTGGCCCAGAGAAAAAGAGGAGAAACCCTAGATTTGATTCCCGGAAGATAAGTTAGGGGCTGGTTGATTCCGAGAAGCCTCCTCTCGAGCTCGCCGCCGGCCAGATTCCTTCTAGGTCGCCGCAGAAGAACGGGAGAAACCCTACATTTTTCTCCGAGAAGACGGGGTACTCTAGTCGCAAATTTGGTTTTTTGAGTTCAGGGTATCGTGTATTTTCACATTAAAACTTAAACATTAATAAAAAATAAATTATAATAATGGACGATATGTAGGTCTTGCACTGACGGTAAAAATCCAAATAGAAATACATAATTTAATTAATTTTTAAGTAGGTATTTACAAAAAGTTAAAGTAAAATAATTTTTAAAATACATTTAAAAATTTAAAAATGATAACGCAACACCCTGCATTAATTATTTCTAATTTATTGGCCATTAGATTGCATTGTTTGTGTCTAATAAGTGATTTAAAATATTTAAAATGGAAAAAATTTAAGGTGCAACGTTTAGTTACAACCATGTCTTGGATAATCGGTGGCAATGTTTCAATTTAAGCCGAAATATTTTAGTTGCTTTTGTTTAGGTTTTATCTATCTAATACCTGGTTCTCGCGTTCGTGCGTTTGCGTTGATATCTGACGCTCATATTTGTGCACTTGTGTTAGTCTTACGCTCGTGTTCATGCCGTTGCTAACTTGGCCTTCGTGTCCATGCCTTCGGACAAGCATCGGGGCGCTCGCATCGGCCTCGCTCCCAAGTTAGCTCCCTCGTCAACCTAGCACCCACGCTCTCGCCAGTCTCGTGTCCACGTCTACGTCCTCGTCGTCCAGGCACCCACACGCTCATGCCGGTCTCGCACCCATGCCTTGGTTGTCCTCGTGCCCAAGCCCGCCTCATACTCATGCCCGCACACGTGTCAACTTGGCGCCCGCGCCGGTCACGTTGCCTTGTTGCGCCTACCAACCCTACGACCACCTCCACTCTTGGGGAGAAGGAAAAAAATAAAAAAATAAAAAATTAACATAAAAATAAATAATAAATTTTTGAGTGGCTAAATTCTAAAATTACAAAGGGTATAAGAGAAATTTTTAGTGAAAATTTTGATTAAAATTGGAAAAGTATTTATTAATAAATTTGTAAGAAAATTATTTTTTAAAAATTATTTAAAAATTTAGGACTTGTGTGAAAATCAGGTAGTAAATTAATAATTTTAAATGAACAAGGTTATTTTTTTTATTTTGGATCTTCAATGCATGGTTATATTTCAGAAGCGGTAACACATAACTAGTTCTTGCTCGTATGCATACAAATGCCCCTTCTGATCATACAGGTACTGAATTTATAATTTCACATTCAAATGTTCCAAACTCAACTGATGATGATGATAATTAATTGCATTATGTTATAATTAATAGATTATGTATGTGTCAAGTATATTTTAATGATAAGTTAAATTTACTTATGATAATTTTTAACTTTTAATCATATTCATATTATTTTCTGTGTATTTTTATTTTTTATACAATAATATATAAAAATAGATTAAACAAGTGATTAACTATCAAAATTAATTTAAATTAATCAAACAATATTTAATCTTATAGTAAAATTAGTTATAAATTTTTTAAAAAATTTTATCCTTTTTTTTATTTAAAGTCAAAGTACAGTCAAAGTATAATTAAACTCTAGTTAATACGTAATTAATAAGTAAAAAAAATATTTTGGCCGCAACCAAAATGAGAATGATTTTGGTGGAAAAGACCAAAATAGCTGAGACGTATTGATTTCTCTAAATGCTGAAACTAAATCTTAAATTAAAATTCAAAACCTTGAGTACAACACTTTAATTCAACGATGCAAAAGTTTGACATCCATTTCAAAAAATTAATGAAATTTTAGTATAAAATATTCTTCATATCTAATTTGTTTGCATAACATTATTAAATAAGAGTTGTGCAACAAATTATTCTATATTTCTCTATTTTCTTCATTGGTCTCTTGAGATTTAAGAAAATCTTTATTATTTAGAGTTTTACTAAATAACTATTTGTCTTATTATAAATTTATAAAAAATCACCTATTTTATAATTTAAATTTACAAAAAATCACCTTAATTAAAATATTTTATTTTAGTTTAATTTTATCAATTAAATTAATATAAAATATAAAATTATTTTTATTTGGTTCTAGTTTAGACAATCAAATCATAATTCTCGGAGAATCAGTTTGAGAAAATTAAATTTTTAACTTTAATTTCATAAAATCTAACAACTAATTTTTTCATAAAAATTTAAATAAAATGATTTATTTTTTTTATATTAATTTAATAGTTATTTATTCTAAAATTAAAAGGTAATAATTTTGACTTTTATATTAATTTTAATTGGTAAAATCGAATTAAAATATAATATTTTAATTGAGGTAATTTTTTCATAATCTTATAATATAAGATGAATTTATTTTTTACTAATAATAATAAGGTAGGTGATTTTATATAAATTTACAATAAGATATTATAATTTTTTGCTATAAACTCTCTTCATGCACTAATATAACAAACAAAATGCACTTAATCTCAATTAACTATTAGTATATATTGAGCAGAACGCATGTTTGTAGTCGAATATTATTTTTAACTCAAATTATTTTTACATAACTCAAATTTAATAATTTAATAATTTTGGGTTTTGTTGTAGAATTTTTGTTTAATAATATTATGCAAATGAATCAAATAGAAAATATTTTTATGCAAAATTTTGCTAATTTTGTAAAATATGCAAAGAGATCCACATGCTGTCCACATTCAAAGACAAAGAAGATAAGAAGATAAAACATAAAAGATATAGCACTTCGAACTTGGAATTTGTAGACAGCAACAGACAAACATGTTGATTACCCACCGCACAACTCGGCAATCATTGCAATCCACTCAGCCCGAGATCTCCTCGACGAACGCCTTCAGATTTCGATCAGATGATCCGCCTTCCATCACAGCCTCCACAGCCTTATCCCTCCACGTCCTCGCTCTCCTTCTGATCTCCGCAGCTTCTTCTTCCTCCCCCATCACCATCTCCAGGCCCCTCTTCAGCTCATCCCCTTCCAAAACGCCTTCTTCATTGACCTTACCTCTCACCCCAGTCCCCCACACCGCCTCCACCAGCTTCGCATTCATCACCTGGTCCGTCCACTGCGGCAGACCGACCATCGGCACGCCGCAGACCAAGCTCTCCAGCGTCGAGTTCCATCCGCAGTGCGTCACGAAGCACCCGACCGCCGGGTGTCGCAACACCTTCACCTGCGAACACCACTCCACCACCATTCCTTCCTCTCCTTTTTCCTCTAACTCAACCCCTTCTGCTCTGTTGTCCTTCCGTACCACCCACAGATATGGCCTCTTGCTCTCCTTCAGCCCTTTCAGCATCTCTTCCATCTGCTTCTTCTTCATCACCGCCATGCTCCCGAACGACACGTACACCACTGACCCCTCCGGCTTCCCGTCAATCCACTCCATGTAGTTCTTCTCGTCGACCGTGAACAAGTCTCCGCCGGAGACTTCGCTCTTCTCGAACAAGAACGGCAACAATGGCCCAATGGCAATCGTTTCTAGCTGAGTAATCGAAGCTAAGGCATCAGCTTCCAAGGCATCAAAAGTGTTGAGCAAGACTCGGGCCGGCTGTTCTCCACTTCCTTCTCGGTCCAATGTCTCGAAGAGCTCCCGGAAGGCGTTGAGCACCAAGGCATTGAAAGCATCCTCTCCAGTCTTCGCAATAAAGGAAGGAAGATCTCTGAATTGCATCGGCTGCAGCCCCGGCAAAGAAACTGTGAGCGACGGGTCGTCAGAGTGACTGGTGATGTAGCTCTCGTACCCATGGAAGAAGTGGTAGCAAGTGGCAAACACGGAGGCCGGCTGGATCCAGTAAAGCATCGAGGGGATTCCGTGCTCGCGGGCGACGTCGGCGACCCACGTCAACAAGAGAGTATAGATCAAGCACGTCACCGGGCGGCCGCGGCCGGCGAGGGCCGCGATGAGGTTGGAGATATTTTGGCTGCCGTTGATCCTTATCTGGGACATGTAGTTCTTGGCGTCGTCGGAGCCAGGCTTGTACCCTTCGTCGAAGCCATCGGAGAACGGGGTGTAGGTGATGAGGCCGTCGTCGACTTCTTGGTCAGGGTCTGAAGTGGGGAACATTCGGCGGTGGGCAGAGAGTGGGGCGCAGACTGTGACGGCAGCGTCAGTGGTGCAAGCCAGCCGCCGGGCGAGGTGGCGGGCCGGGTTGATGTGGCTTTGAATCGGGAAGCTCACCAGCAAGAAGTGCTTCTTCTTCTTCGGCTCCTCCATTGAAGCAGAAAATGGAAGCTTGAGGTATAGAGCGAATGCAGAATTTGGAAGAAATTTATAGTGTGAGGAAGAATTTGAAGTGCGTGACGTTTGAGCTGACGAAGGAGAAGGTTTTATCCGTCGAGGTAAATCGTCGAACAGGTTGCGGGCATTTGGAAGCGCCCATGGCCACAAAGGGTTTGGCTCGTGCTTGTTACGGACGTGGTTGAAATCTGCTTTAAAGAAAGTGAAATTTGGTGGCTTTGATTCAGGTTCCGGTCCAGCTCCGAATTTTAAACCTTTAGCAAAAGGGCTAATTATCTACGCTCCCATAATTTCTAGTAATTATAAAAAATTCTCCTATAATTTTTATAATTATCTATATTATTTTTTTTAAAAAATATTTATCTATATTTTTCTGATTATTATTTAATCAAAACTTTCTTCAAAAATTTCGATTCTACCTTCCGTTATTTTTACAATTAAATACCTAAAAATTTATTATTTATTATTTAATTTTTAGATATTTGTAAATAATATCATAAAATTAATCAGATTTACAAAAAATCCCTTTTTCCCAAAACTATTTACAAAAAAATACTTACAATATTTTTATTTATAAAAAAGTCCAAATATTTATAAACGAGCGGCAAGCGAGGGCGGCGAGCATGCGGGCACGGACGCCCAAGGCCAGCGCGCGGGAGAGGACTCCGGAGGCTAGTGCGCGGGAGTGGACGCTGGAGGCCAGTGCTCGGGCGCGGACGCTTGAGGCCTGCGCGCGGGCGCGAACGCCAGCTGGCGAGGGTGCTAGCATGGCAGACGAGAGGTCTATTCGTAAAATTTAGTTTTAAAATAAATAAAATTTGGACTTATTTATGAATAAAAATATTCAAAGGATTTATTTTTAAATGTATAAATATGAAACTTATAATTTTAAATTTTAAGTTTTAAAACCTTCGATGTCTTTTTTGTAAAATTTTATTTAAAATATGATAAAACATTTATACTTATTTATAAATAAAAATATTCAAGGGGCCTATTTGTAAATGTACAATATGAAACTTGTAATTTTAAATTTTAAGTTTTTAAACCTTCAATGACTTATTCGTAAAATTTGGACTTATTTATAAATAAAAATATTTAAGAGGTCTATTTTTAAATGTACAAATTTTAAACTTGTAATTTAAAATTTTTAGTTTTAAAATCTTCAATATCTGTTTTGTAAAATTTTATTTAAAACATGATCAAAAATTTAGACTTATTTATAAATAAAAATATTCAAGGGATCTATTTGAAAATGTACAAATATGAAACTTGTAATTTTAAATTTTAAGTTTTCAAACCTTCAATGATTTGTTCGTAAAATTTTGTTTTAAAATAAATAAAATTTGGAGTTATTGATAAATAGAAATATTCAAGGGGTCTATTTTTAAATGTACAAATATTAAACTTGTAATTTTAAATTTTAAGTTTTAAAACATTCAATGTCTTTTTTGTAAAATTTAATTTTAAAAATGATTAAAATTTAGACTTATTTATAAAAAAAATTATTCAAGGGATCTATTTTGTAAATGTACAAATATGAAACTTGTAATTTCAAATTTTAAGTTTTAAAACCTTCAATGTATTCTTTGTAAAATTTTATTTAAAAAATAATAAAATTTGGACTTATTTATGAATAAATATGTTTTAGGGGTCTATTTATAAATGTACAAATATTAATCTTGTAATTTTAAATTTTAAATCGAAAATTAAAAATTTAAAACTATTTTATTTTTTTAGTTTAAATTTAATTATATTTAAATTGGGAAAAAAATCAAAACCAATATTATATATTTATATGTAATATGTAATTCGGTTCGGTTTAGTTTTTATGGTTTTTCAAAATCAAAAATCGAAATCGAAACCGAGTTTAAAATTTTCATTTTTCAAAACTGAACCGAACCAAAAATCGAATAACCCAAACTGAATCGATTATTGGGTTTTGATTCGGTTTGAACCAAATAGTGCACAACCTACCAAGATATTGCTTTTCTTGGATTTCAATTTGTTTGTAAAGCGATTAGTTTGAGTCATGCTCAATGTGAAGATTAGATTATTCTTTACATTATTGCATCCACAAAGCTAGGGCGCTCATTAATTTACAAAAATGGCATATTACTTCCTGTGACCTATGTCGTCAATACCTCCAGCAAATTTCATATTTGCAAAAACTTCCTTATATTTTTGAAATTACATACAACTCCCTACTATCTCAACTAAAACATTGGAAAAACTATCATTTTGTTCAAATTGCAAAAAAAAAAAATCCATTGCTGCTTGATATTTGAGAACAACAACTAGCACTTTTTCTGCATAGGAATCTAAGTGTACCACGCACAAAAATACTATGTAGCACAATCCTGACCCATGTCAAATGGCAGAAGGCAATTCTTTATATATGTCACTCTCCCCATCGCCTAGTATCTACATAAAAATTGGAAGGAAAAAAATGAACGACTTCATTAGATCACAGAAATTGCTAAACTTGCATATAGATCAAAATGTCATATTCCATTCTTACTTTTGAAGGTAAACGTCTTTCCCTTCTAGAAGGATTAATTAAGTCTCTGGCTTTTAAGGTTTCGAACAATATCTCATCACCTTCTTGAAATCCAGCAGCTTCAATGTCATTTATGTTGACAGTAACATACTTTAGTAATTCTGCATGCATACCTGATAAGAAGGAATAACTATTAAATATCCTCATATTGAGCAATCAATATAATATGAATATTAGAGCAATGAAGTGAAAGTATCAACAGAAACTAAGCAATTCTCAAATAAAAGTTGGAAAATCACAACATTACAATTCAAAAATCACATGGAGAACATCATCCAACATATGATGAACTTCCTGCAAAAAAACACAGTGACATTTATTATTGTATTATTTCAAAATCACATAAAATAAGATAAAAAAATTATCGATTTTTTTTAAAAAAACTCAAATGGTAAATGCATATTAAAATCTGAAGTCTGCTTTGCTTTTCCCTTCCTCTTCCCCTGCCATGTCCTCTTATATATTGGTTTCCCACTGATTATTGATTGCTACTAGATCCAGAAGCTTCAAGTTGTTGTTGTAGTCCAAGAGACTTTTTACACGCTCTTTTGTTGTGTCCCACCTGACCACATCTACTGCAAGTATATATCACTTTACTTGATGTTTCCATTGGATCCTTAATCCTTTTCTTCTTAGGCCTACCAGGTTGTCTCCTTGAACGTGGAGGAAGCACTTGCATAGCATTTGGCACAGACACCCAAAATTGCTTGCTTGGCAATGGAGTGACAGGGACATCATATATTTTTTTGTATGTCTCCAGAGTGTAGTAGTCATCAATAAAATTAATTGGATCAAGTTGAACATTAAGGAGAGCAATAATACCATGAACACAGGGCACTCCTGTCAGCTGCCACTGCCTACAGTCACAAATCCTCTGCCTTATGTCAACAATCCACTGACCTGGAGGATCACTTACCTTTGAAATATCATCAGAAAACCTCCAAATATGGCATATGTCACGTGTTTGTGAAACTTTCCTAATAAAAGCTTTTATTCTTTGCAATAGTTTTCTATACCAGTGGGATCCTTCATTTTTTCTTATGGCAAATTTTACCATTATCTTCTGTCTGATGACATCAAGTAGTTCAAGAAAGGGAAGCTCTCTGCCATCCTGAATGAAACTGTTAAATGACTCAGAAATATTATTAGTCACATAATGACATTTCAATAAATGATCAAAATGATTTCTACTCCATGCAAAATCATTTATTTCTTTCATGTACTGCTAAGTTGGTATGGATAGATATTTAATCCTCTCCATATACTTGATGAATTCAGTAGGCAAAAATATATTTGAAGCATTAAAAATCAAATTTTCTAACCTTTTTCCAGGGTAAAATCTTTTGAAGTTTGCAGTCATATGCCTTATATAACCTCTATGCTTAGCATGTGAGAAGATATTCTTCACAGCATCAGAAAGACTCTTCTGCCTATCTGAAATAATAGCCAAGCTATCCAAGTTTCCTATAACCTGTTGTAAGTTATATAAAAATCATAATCAAGATTGGTATGTTTTTGCTTCTACAACTGCATATACAACTAGAACTAGATTATTATCCCCGTCAATTTCACAAACTGAAAGCAATGTGTCTTTATATTTGCCTTTCAAGAAGTACCCATTAACTCCCAATATAGGTATGCATCCAGTAAGAAAAGTTCTACTACAAGCATGTAGTGACAAAAAATATCTTTGAAAAGACATATTTGGACATTGAGTAAAGTGTACAATATTACCAGGATTCCTCCTCTCCAACTTTGCTTTAAGTGAATGAAATAAATTAAAAGAATCTTCTTCATTGCTATGAATAACCTTGTAAACATAGTCTTTTCCCCTCCATGCCTACATGTAAGTCAGCTTAAGACTGTATTTATCATTCATCAAATTTTGTATTTGCTTGACTGTGATTTACTTATCAACATACATCCAATGCAAAACTTGGTTGCTTACCCATTTAGTACTTGCCATTTTATTTCTAAAAGTATTGACAGTAATACATATATAAATTGATTTTATTTTCCTTACCTGAAAACCTAAACCATCAGATCTCTCTGAAATATGAAATCTCCATGGGCAATTCGCAGAAACACATCTGACTGTTACTTTGTTACGTTCATTTTTTACAAACAAAGGCTAAAATCTATGCACAATATAATACTATCTAAGGGCCATTCTGAATGCATATACATCCTCAAATATGTCTCCTTTTTTCAGAACATTATCATTCAAACTATCTTCAAGTAAAGGTAGTAGATCATCTTCTGCTCTGTATTTTGCTCTATCTTCTACTCCTTCTTCTTCGTCTTGTCTTATATCCTCTTTCTCTTACTCAGCCACTAACTCATCATTATCATCCTCCTTCTCCTCATCTTCATCATTATCAAAAGAAAAATTCAGACTGTGAAAACTAGAATCAGAAGAACAAGAATCTAAATCTGAGTCAATATACCCATCTCTTTGCATACTATGATACTCAGAAAATTCTCCTGATATAAAATCTTTTTGACCATACTGTAATGTGCCAAATGTAGGAGTTAAAGGAATTAGTCTTACTGCAGACACCGCTGATAAGGGATCTCCTATGTCCTCCACTAATATATAAATATTGCTACATTTCAAGTCTTTTATCACTATCCACATTGTTTCCAGCTAAATTTCACTGTTGATTGACATATAAGTTGAAGAAGTGGTATTTAGAAATAAGTGTGAGAGGGGAGAGGGGGGCGGGGGGAGGGGGGTTGGGTTTGGTGGGTCTGAGGCTGTCGGGCGTTCATGCCTGAGCGCCGGTTAGTGACGACGTGTGAAGGAAGGGGGTGGGTGGGTCCTAGGCAGTTGGGTGGGACGCCCGAGACCAGCACCATTGTGCTAGCCTTTGAGAGCTGCCCCCCGCCTTCTTCCTTCACGCGTCCTCGCCGGCCTCGGGCGTGAAGGAAGGTGGGGTGGCTCGCAGGCGCTGGCGCGAGGGTGCACGATGCGGATGCCCGAGACTGGCACCTGGCCTCGGCCGTCCGTGTCTGCGCTTGGGGGCCATCGCGCCTCTGTCGTCCACCCTCCCTCCCCCCCCCCGGCTCGCCTCTTCTTCCTTCGCGCATCCTCGCCGGCCTCGGGGGCAAAGGAAGGGGGGGTGGATCGTAGACGGTGGTGCGAGGGTGCGCGGCGCAGACGCCCGAGACCACCAACCGGCCTCGGGCATCCGCGCCCGTGTGCCATTGCGCTGGCCTCTGAGAAACACACCCCCCTCCCCCCCCCCCCCCCCCCCCCCCACCCCCCCCCCCCACCACCACCAAAAAAAAAAACAAAAACCTCTTCTTCCTTTGCGCATCCTCGCCGGCCTCGGGCGCAAAGGAAGGGGGGCTCGTAGACGGTCGTGAGAGGGTGCGCGGTGCGGACGCCCAAGACCACCACCCGGCCTCGGGCATCCGTGCTCGTGTGCCATTACGCCGGCCTCGGGTGCAAAGGAAGGGGGGCTCGTAGACGGTCGTGAGAGGGTGCGCGGCGCGGACGCCCAAGAGCACCACCCGGCCTCGGGCATCCGTGCTCGTGTGCCATTACGCCGGCCTCTGAGACACCCCAACCACCGCACCCCCCCACCCCCCCCCCCCCCCCCCCCCACCCCCCTTCTCTCTCTCTTCTTCCCTCGTGCATCCTCGCCGGCCTCAGGTGCAAAGGAATGGGGGGCGGCTCGTAGAAGGTGGTGCGAGGGTGTGCGGTGCGGACGCCCGAGACCACCACCTAGCCTATTGCATCCGTGCCCGTGTGTCATTGCGCTGGCCTCTGAGACACGCCCCCCCTCCTTCCTTCGAGCGTCCTCACTAGCCTTGGGCGCGAAGGAAGGAGGTGAGGAGGGGGGGGGGGGGGGGGAGGGGGGGGTTCAAACGTCGATCTTCGCGCTGGCGGGGCAGCAGTAATGCGGGGGACCGGTAGAGCGGTGGCTTGGGGGGACCGGCAAAGCAACGAGAGCTCGTTAGGGCTACAGTGAAAATGGAGCGAAGATTTAACTGTAAATTTCGGTGGATTTTTTATAAATCTGACTAATTTCATAGTATTATTTACAAATATCCAAAAATTAAATAATAAATAATATGTTTTTAGATGTTTAATTATAAAAATAACGGAGGGTAATATTGAAATATTTTTAAAAAAATTTAATTAAATAACAATCAGGAGAGTATAGATAAATATTCTAAAGAAAATATTAGTATAGGTAATTATGAAAATTAAGGAGGGTAGGTAATTAGCTCTTTACTAAAAGTGCTGCTGGAGAATTCCGGTCCGCTGCCAAATCGGGTCCGACTCGAAAAGGATCAGAACCGGGGTTCGATCCAAGTCAGGATAGCCTGGAAGTTGGAAGGTCACATCGCCACGCCAGCACGAAATTTCTTACAAACTCTACTTTCTTTCTACAAATTTTATGCGCGTTTCCTGAGCTGATCCAGATTATTTTTTTAAAACTTTTTAAAAAAATATTAGTGCAATTTTATACCTCTTTGAGGATATGTTTGTAGTTTTTAGCTATTCTACAAAAATAAAACAAATATTTTATAATTTTAATAAACCGTTAATTATGGATTATTAACTTTGACTCGATAGTAGGTAATGGTCATTGCTGTAGAATATAAATGCAAAAAATTGAATACAATGGGTTATTGGTACAATTACAATGTGTAATTTCTAATTTTTACAAATATAAATGTAAAGAATTCTAGTATTTGAATTAATTTCACATTAAATAATTAGTTAGATAAAATCTGACATATAAATATAGAGTAAAAATAATTATATTCCATCAGCGTAAGTCTTCTGGTTAAGTTGAGATGTCAAAATATATGATTAGTAGTGCACAGGTGATATGTATATCTAATTATAGTAAAACACCTGAATACAAATACATGAGAAATCGAATATGAATAGACATGATCAGAATGGCTTTAGACGGCTCGTGCTCTCCGCGTCATCGATCGTTTTCCACTGATTTCAATCCATACAATCACATTTGCAGTCATTTTCTTTTGGCTTCTTGCATATATATAACCATATAAATCATACAAATCAGAACCATGCATCTCTTTTTTTAGGTAACGGAATCATGCATGCATATCGCACCTGAAGAAGACAAGGAGAGCCACGCAATATGTATGGAATTTGGATGTATGGAATTTTGCCAAATTCCATACATCTCCTGCTCTACACCCATACCACACTTGACTTGTATCTCAGACAATTACAGGGTGACCTGCTCAACGAACGCCTTCAGATTCAAATCCGACGGCCCTCCTTCCTTAATAGCCTCCACAGCCTTGTCTCTCCACATCCTTGCTCTCCTCCTGATCTCCACGCCTCCGTCCTCCCCCATCACCACCCCCAAGCATCTCTTCAGCTCATCCCCTTCCAAAACACCTTCTTCATTGACCTCGCCTCTCACCCCACTCCCCCACACCGCCTCCACCAACTTAGCATTAGTCCCCTGGTCTGTCCACTGCGGCACCCCGACCATTGGCACGCCGCAAGCCAAGCTCTCCAGCGTCGAGTTCCACCCGCAGTGCGTCACAAAGCACCCAATTGCCGGGTGTTGTAACACTTTCACTTGTGAGCACCACTCCACCACCATTCCTTCCTCTGCTTCTTCCTCAAGTTCAATCCCTTCTTCCCTGTTATCCTTTCTGACCACCCACAAGTATGGCCTCCCCGTTCCCTTTAGCCCTTTTAGTATCTCCTCCATCTGCTTCTTTGACATCGCAGACATGCTCCCGAAGGATATGTACACCACCGACCCCTCCGGCTTCCTGTCCAGCCACTCCATGTACCCCTTCTCGTCACTCTTGAACAGGTCTCCTCCACCAGAGTTAGTGTTCTCCTTCGAAGCTTCAGTATTCTCAAATAAAAATGGCAACACTGGTCCTATAGCGATCATCTCTATCTGATTAACCGAACAAAAAACATCAGCCTCCAACGCGTCAAAAGTGTTGAGCAACACCTTAGGCTTTGCACTTGTTGCTTCTTTGTCCAAGACCTGAAACAGCTCGCGGATCAAGATGAGGATTGAGGACGAAAGGGAGTTAGCATCACTGTCAGTGACGAAGGAAGGCAGGTCTCTGATTTGCAGCGGCTGCAGCCCCGGCAGAGACACCGAGAAGCCCGGCTCCTTTGCGTGGGCCAAGATGAGTTCTTCAAATCCGTGGAAGAAGTGGTAGTAGGAGGCGAACACGGTGGCCGGCTGGATCCAGAACGGCACCGAGGGGATCTTGTGCACCTGCGCAACATCAGCAGCCCATGAGAGCATTATTGTGTATATTACGCACGTCACAGGGCGCCCACGGGCGGCGAGCGCGCCGATGAGCTCGGAGACGCTGTCCCGGCCGTTGACCGGGGACTTGGACAAGAATTCCTTGGCGTCGTCAACGCCACGCTTGTACCCGTCATCGTAGCCATCGGAGAAAGGAACGTAGGTAATGAGCCCATCATGAAGCTCTTGGTTGGGGTAGGCGAGGGAGAACATGCGGCGGTGGGCGGAGACGGGGGCGGAGAAGGTGACGGTGGCGCCGGTGGTACGAGGCAGGCGCTTGGCGAGGTGGAGGGCTGGGTTTATATGGCTTTGGAGTGGGTAGGTCACGACCAGGAAGTGCTTCTTTTTCTCCATTGATCGTAATTAACGAAGCAGAGGCAGAATAGAGGAGAATCTATTGTATAGGGTCGGGTGTGGAACGATAAGTTTGATGGTGTGACGTTAGTGGCGAGGAATTGGAGAATTTGATGGCTAAGGACAAGACTCAGAGAGGTTGCGTGCAGCATTGCACCTGGTCTATTGTCGTGACTAGTTAGCTTACCTTGCATTCAATAATTTTACAGGTCCGAGAGTACATGGTTTTGAAATAAATATTCATTCATTTTGTTGGAATTCCATGCCCTTTACGACTATAACAATAAATAACA
This sequence comes from Trichopus zeylanicus subsp. travancoricus, assembly GCA_005019695.1. Lineage (NCBI taxonomy): Eukaryota > Viridiplantae > Streptophyta > Magnoliopsida > Dioscoreales > Dioscoreaceae > Trichopus > Trichopus zeylanicus. The sequence goes on along the minus strand of RXID01015768.1, from coordinate 31,272 downwards.
TTTATTATTTAATCCCTTGCCAGGCAAATTTCTCCACAAATATTCATTCATTTTACTAGATTCAATGTATCTTTACGGCAGAAAAACTAAAACTTATCATTTAGTCTCTTACCATTACTGCTTGGCAATCGTTTCCACAAATGCTTTGACATTCCGATCAGATGATCCCGTTTCCTTCACTGCTTCCTCATCCTTCTTCCACGTCTTTGCTCTGCTCCTGATCTCCACACCGCTTTCTTCCTCCACCATAACCATCTCCAAGCACCTCTTCAGCTCCTCAGCCTCCAAAACCCCTTCTTCATCGACATCTCCTCTCAGCCCATTACCCCACACCGCCGCTACCAGCCTTGCATGCGTCAAATGGTCCGTCCGTCCACTGCGGCACGCCGACCATGACACCCCGCAAAGTATGCTCTCCATCGTCGAGTTCCACCCGCAGTGCGTCACCAAAGCACCCGGTGCCGGATGCCACAACACTTTCACTTGCGAGCACCACTCGGCCAGCATCCCCTCCTCAGCTTCCTGTTCCAATACAATCCCCCCCTCACGGCCGCCGTCCTTCCTTACCACCCATCCAAGAATTCTTTTAGCTTTCAAATAATGAGATGTTGGTTCTTCTGTAAAATGACTTGCCAACTCAACATTATATAGAATGACGAGACTTGTATAAATTAAGTACTTTTAAGTTTTCAATCATGTTTTTGAGGAGACTGATCAATTATCTCTTTATTTTCATTCACGGAGGGTTCTATACTTTCATTAATTAGGTGTCTATTGATTTATAATCTTTTATATTAAATTTTTTTGAAATCTCCTTTGCATAAGCGTTTTATGATATAAAAATATTTTTTTATTTTGCTTTACCTCTATGTTGAGAAAATATAATATAAAACCAATATCCGTAATATCAAATTCTTGAATTATTGTTTGTTTGAGCTCTTCAAAAATAAGAGAATTAGTATTGGTAAAAATTATATTATCAACATATAAACAGATGAATAAAATATCTTTATGTTGATTTTTTTTTTCATATAGAGAAAATATTTATGGAGATATTGGATGTAGCTGTTGACTTGAAAGAAAGAATTAATTCTACTATATCATAACCGAGGTATTTGCTTCAAGCTATAGAGTACCTTCTTCAATTTGAGAATTTTGCTTTCATATCCTTTTTTCACATATCCTAAGGATTGTTCAACATACACTTCTTCATCAAGAAATTATTTAAGAAAGTGGACTTCAAATCCATTTCAAGTATTTGTCAATTGTTGCAAGTTGCCAAAAATATAATCAATTGAATAATTTCTTTGCGAGCAATAGGAGCAAATACCTCATCATAGTCAATGCCGACACATTATTTGTAGCATTTAGCCATAAGTCTTGTTTTGTACTTCTCAACTTCTTCTTTGGCATTTTTTTTTAACTTTATACATACACTTTACTCTAATTGGTTCATATCCTTTGGGAAGAAGAACTATCTCCCAAGTCTTGTTCTTTTTAATTGCTTTGATTTTCTCATCTATAGCCTTTTTCCATTTGATATTTTGAAATGTTTCTTCAAAGCCTATAGGTTCACAATTAACAAATAAATAAAATAATGTTAAGTTATTAGTAACGTAACCTCATAGAGTTCACTAATACTCCTTGTTCTTTTTACCTCAAACCATCACTTGATGTAGATGATGTCCAGGAAGAAGTATTAGGAAATGGTGATGGTGATGATGTAAAAGACTCAAAAATCTCCACCTTTTCTTGGTCATTGTGAATATCTTCTATGCGAGCATTCCAATCCCACGTCTTCTTCATCAAATTTCACATCTCTACTAATGTGGATCTTTTTAGAATTTCGATTATATAATTTGTAAATTTTAAATCTTATAGCATAGTTGATGAAGATATACTTGGTGCTCCGATCATCAAGCTTGGTTCTCTGTTGTTCACGTACATGAGCATATTCCAAACCTTTAATATCTTCATATCTTTAAACGAGAGACATTTGGCCTTCTTCCACTCCATGCTTCTTGAGATATGATGTGATCAAGATACTTTGTAAGACATCTATTTGGTAAATAGATAGCACAATTAATAGCCTCAGGCCAGAATTTCTTTGGAAGGTTTTTACTTTTTAATATACTTCGAACCATGTTAAGAATTGTAGCGTTAAATATCGATGTCCACCACAATTCGTAATGTAGAAGAATAACAGAAAAGAAGAAAAATAACATATAAGAGTTTATGTGACAAAGATGATCTAGAAGATATTGTATTGATGAGAAAAGGAAGAGAAGATTATAATGATGGAGATGAAACTCCAATATTACCAACTCTCACAAGAGACTAAGTAGCATAACCATTACAAGATATTTTGAGAGTATTGATCTATGTCTCTCTCTCACACTCTATATAGAAATTCGTACATGAATAGTATATTTACAGATGTGGTCTAACTGTATTTGAGTCAAATAAGACTTCTATTAATTTAAGTCTTCTAATAGAAGATAAAGTCAGATAAGAATTAGATCCACTAAATTACTTTCTAATATAATTAAAACTCTCCAAAAAATCCGGATTTGAGACACAATTAAGTCAACAATATCTACCTTGGCTCGAATCTTCTTATTCTTTGAATTTGAATCTTTAATAGATGTCTTTGCCATTACCTCATGGGGCAGGATCAACGATCTTAAATATTGATCAAGTCCAAACAAAGCTTGAATTTATCAATCGGAATCACCTTTGTTAACATATCTACAAGATTTCTTGAAGTATGATTTTTTTGTAAAGAAATCTCGCCGTCTTCAATAATGTACTGAATAAAATGAAATTGGACATCTATATGCTTTGATTTGACGTGGTATATTTGTTCTTCACAAGGTGTATGACGCTTTGACTGTTGCAAAAGATAGAAAGAATATTTTGAGAAAAACCAATTTCACTTGCCAATTATTTTAGCCATAGAGCTTCTTTGACGTCTTTTGTAGCTGTCATATACTCAGACTTTATTATAGATAATACCAAGGTATACATCCAACTAATAGGTCCTCCACAAAGAGTGAAAATATAACCAGTGAAGGATCGTCATTGATCAAGGTCTCCAGTATAGTCTAAATTGTAACTAACAATTTTGGCCTCTTAAACTTTTAGTAATTTTACTAAGTCCCAAGTATGGTTCTTTTGAAGAGAATCCATCTCTTCATTCATACCAGCTTGTTATTGAAAAGAATTCTTATCCTGCACTACTTCTTTATAGGAAAACGAATCACCGTTGTCAGTAAATAAAGCAAAAGCTACTATATCTTCAAAACCATACCTTTTGGGTGACTTTATGTTTCTTTGAGATCTTTGAAGTGGAGTCTTCTCAGAAATTTGATTCTTAAAATTTTTTTGAGAGTTTGACATACCCTAAATATCTCCTTCTGAAGGAGATATATGCTCCACTTCCCCTTGCATTATATCACTGGGACCTTTCTTAAAAGATTTTAACATAATATTTTCATCAAACACTACATCTCTTTCAATAATTACATTAGAAATAATAGGATCCCACAAACAATGACCCTTAACATCTTTGGCATAACCCTGGAAAATACACTTTTTGAAACGTATATCTAACTTATCCTTGACAATATGCACAGAAGCTGGGCAACCAAAAATATTTAAAAAAGAAGAATTTACAGGTTGACCAGTCCATACCTCTTCAGGAGTCTTGTAATTAATGGTTATTTGAGGAGAGCGATTCACAATGAAACATGCTTTATCGACTGCTTCTATCCAAAAATCTTTGTCAAGATTAGCTGTACTGAGCATACTACATACTTTCTCTAACATGGTTCTGTTCATCTTTTCAGCCACACCATTTTGTTAAGATTTTCCTGGGATGGTAAAGTAACATTCGATACCTTCATCTTCACAAAATTTGAAAAATTTTGTTGATTTGTACTCTCTGCCATTATCACTTCTGAGGTATTTGATTTTTCTGTCAATCCTTTTTTCAACTGAAGTTTTTCACCGTTTGAAAACTGAAAATACTTCGGCTTTGTAATGCAAAAAATAAATCCACACTTTTCTGAAAAAAATATCAATAAAACTGACAAAATAACGATCACAAATTTTGATGGAATAGGAGAGCACCACACATCAGAACAAATATAATTAATTAAGCCTTTAATACAATGAGTACTGGTGTTAAACTTTATTTTGGCCTATTTACCATAAAGACAATGCTTGAGGAAATCCAATTTGTATGAGTTGAGGCCCTTCAGCAATTTTCTATTATTAAGCTCACTTAAACCTTACTCACTCATATGAACGAGACGCAAACACCATAAGTGGGTCATATCAGAAGAAAAAGTCTGAGAAATTGTTGCTTCACTTTCAACGATTTTTTTTACTAACTCATACAAATTTTCATGTTTTAGACCCTTTATCACTATTTATGAGTCTTTAGTAATCTTAAGAACTCCACCTTCAGAAGAATACTTATAACCATCAGAATCCAAAGCACTTAAAGAGATCAAATTCTTTTTCAAATCAGGAAAATATTTAAAGTCAGTAAGAGTTTTAATAATATTATCAAACATCTTAATTTTGATTGTTCCAATTTTAACAGTTTTGTATGGACTGTTATTACCTATTAAAACTAAACCACTATCATAGGATTTGTAGTTTTCAAACTAATCTTTATTAGGACACATGTGGTAAGAACAACCAGAATCAAGAATCCAAGTATCATGGTAATGATCAAAATTAAAATTAATAAAGAGAACATTACCATAATCATCATCAGAACTTCCTTCAATAACTGACACTTGTTCTTTGGCTTACTCTTTAGATTGAGATTCTCTTTCTTTCTTTACTTTGAGCTTCCAACACTCTTTAATTACATGTCCTATTTTTTTTACAATACCTACAGTTTATTTTTTTGGATTTGGATCTAGAAGGACTTATCTTTGATCTTTCTTTGGTACGACCTCTAACAATCAATGCTTCTGAGTGTGACACATCTTCTTCAATCTTTTTTAAATATTCAATAGATAGAAAAATAGCAAAAATATCTTCAAATTTTAAATTCTTATCATACATGAGAGTAGCCTTTAGATTCTCAAGAGAAGAAGGTAAAGATGATAATAAAATAATTATCTTATTTTTATCTTTAATTTTAACATCAATGCTTAACAATTGAGAGATTAATTTATTGAAAGCATAAAGATGATCAACTATATTCATACCTTCTCTCATTCGAAAATTGAAGAGCTTCTATTTTAAGTAAACTCGAATTGAGATAGACTTATTCATATATTATTTCTCTAACTTTTTTCATAGCTCTAAAAGTGATGTCTCATCAAAAAATAGATAGAGTAACTCATCGATAAGACTGAGGATGATTGTACTATGTGCACTAGTCTTCTAATTTTTTCAAACACTTTCGGTGACATTTTCAAGCTTGACGTCCTCCAATGTGTTTCTCAACCCTTGTTGAGTAAGAATTGCACGAATTCTTACTTGTCAAATAGAAAATTCTTACTTTTCATTGAATTTTTCTATATCGAACTTTGTAGTAGACATGTTGAACCAAGCTTTGATACCACTTGTAGTACTAAATATCGATGTCCACCTAATTCACAATGTAGAAAAAAAATTGAAAAGAAGAAAAATAGCACACAAGAGATTTATATGATGAAAATGATTCGGAAGATATTATATTGATGAAAAAATGAAGAGAAGATTACAATGATAGAGACGAAACTCCAATATCACCAACTCTCACAAGAGACTAAGTAGCCTAGCCATCATAAAATATTTTGAGAGTATTAATCTATGTTTCTCTCACTCACTCTATATAGAATCCTTATATGAATAATGTATTTATAGATGTGGTCTAACTGTGTTTGAGTTAAAGTATAACACTGAATCAAATAAGACTTTTACTAAGTTAAGTCTTCTAGTAGAAGATAAATTCAAATAAGGATTAGGCCCACTAAATTACTTTCTAATATAATTAAGATTATTCAAAAAATCTGGATTCGAGCCACAATTAAGCTAACAAAGAATGATCCAACTCTTTCTTTTAGCAACTCCATTTGGTTGGGGGGAATGTGGAGCCGTCAAGTAGTGCCAAATTCTATGCTCTCTCCATAATATGCCTCAAAAGTTTTGGAAATGAACTCTCCACTATGATTGAATCTCAAGACTTGACTACAAAAATCACTTTGCTTCTCTATATAGACCTTGAATTTTTTTGAATGCACCAAAGACTTTGGACTTTTTCTTAAAAAGGGTACCTATATTTTTTTACTAAAATCATCAATGAAAGTAAGAAAGTAACGATTTTTACCGAATGATGTAGGAACAATGGGATCATAGACATTGGTATAGATAAGTTGAAGTGGTCTCCTTGCATAAAAAGATAGACATCAGTATGGATAATTTGAAGTGGTCTTCTTGCATAAAAAGATGTATCCTGTGGAAAACTTGCTCTAGGTTGCTTGCCAAGAGAGCAACCTTCATAAATTTGCTCTATAAGATTGATGGAAGGTACTTCTTACACTATTTTCTTGCTTAATAAGAGTTTGAGATCACCAAAATTTAGGTGGGTGAATGGAAAATGCCATAGATATGAAGCTTTCTTAATATTTGCACTCAAGTATTTAGTAATACCTTGTTTGAGGTTCAATAAGAACATCCTATTCTTTGTCATCTCAACTTTTACAGTAAGGTTCTTTCTCCCATCTTTTAAAATAAGGTTATGATCTTTCATGTATGTCTCATAGCCTTTCTCTAAGAGTTGTCCCAAACGTAAGATATTGTTCTTCATATTTGGCACATAGTATACTTCACAGATAGATTTGTGATATCCATTCTTCAATAGAATTAAGATGTTACCTTTGCCTTTAATTGAAATTTTGGATGAATCACCAAAGATAATTTGCCATCCAATAGTTTCATCAAGCTCTACAAATATATCTTTGGTTCCACACATATGATTGCTTGCTCCTGTGTGAAGATACCACATTTCTTACTTGCTATCTTCATCTCCTTTAAGTGCTGATAATAAAACATCTTCATCTTTTTTTAATAAAGTTAACTCTCTTATACACTTTGTTTTTTTATTATACTAATAATTAAAAGAATACTGTCCATATTTTTTCCAAATAAAGTATTGCATGCCATATTTTTTTTATTTCTAAAGTTTTCTCCTCTTCCACGTCCTCTTGTGGTTCTTTGGTTTTGACATTCATCACCATTACTTGAAGTACTTTTTCGTCATTCACAATGACCATGACCACGTCCATGACCTTGACCATGACCTTAATATTGCCTTCTTTCTTCTTTGAAGTCACTTCTCTCTTTTTTCAAAGAGAGCCTGCTATAAAGAATGTGCTCCAAAGAGCTTTCTTTCTTCTTGATGATCCTTTATTCATGTTCTTGCAAGGATCCCATGAGCTCATCAATCGACATGACTTTTACTTCTTTTGATTCTTCAACGGCGATTGTGGGATCAATTTCGGTGGCTTAAGAGTAGTGAAGACCCCAAGAAGTGATATTAATTTACATATCAGAGTGTATTTTAATTTGAGTGTACTATTTGGTATTATGAAAATATTAACTTACAATAGGTACAAGTCCTACTATTAATTGCTCTGATAATTATCAAGAATCTCATAAAATAAAAAACCAAACTAATAAAATAGATATATAAAATAAAATAAAATAAAATTATTTGATTGATTTGAGAGAGATAATACATGACTTAAATAAGAACATATCATCACTTTGCAATAAGTTTGAGATTATGGAAAATAAGAGAATAATAAAATATAAGATAAGATAAGGAGTGAGAAAGGGATTTTGAAGTGTGCTGCCGCCTTGCTCCCATATGTTGGTGTTGGGGGAGTTGAAGAAGTGTCGAATAGTAATAATATAATGGGCCGGACACCAAACTATCCTAAAAACTTAAGCTCGTGAAATATGAGTTTTTTTCATTATATATATTAGATTCTATCTATCCAATATATGATGTGGGACTAATTCATCACACCCGACATTATAACAATTTCCCCCTTCAGGTGTGATTTGATTATATCAATTTTAACACTCTTAATCAAGAATTCTTATACTCGATCAGTTCCACTGTGTAATCCATACTAAAGGATTTTTGTCTTATTCTTTTGATTTTTTTAAGAGAAACTAACATGTGATTCAATTCAGTTGCACCATCACGGTAATTTCGGTCTTAAGAGTTTGCACAGTTTCGAACCTGAAGCTCTGATATCACTTGTTGGGGGAGTTGAAGGAGTATCGAATCAGAATAATATAATGGGCCGGACACCAAATCATTCCAAAAGCTTGAGCTCATAGGATATGAATCTTTTCACTATATATATTAGACTTTATCTATTCAATATCCGATGTGAAACTAATTTACCCAACATTATAACAATCTATCCCTTCAGGTGTGATTTGACTATATCAATTTTAATACTCTTAATCAAGAACTCTTTTACTCGATCAGTTCCACCGTGTGATCCATACCAAAGGATTTTTTTTCATTCTTTTGATTTTTTTAAGAGAAACTAACATGCGACTCAATTCAGTCATACCATCATGGTAATTTCGATCTTAGGAGTTTGCACAGTTTCGAATCTGAAGCTCTGATACCACTTGTTGGGGGAGTTGAAGGAGTGTCGAATCAGAATAATATAATGGGTCGGACACCAAACAATCCCAAAAACTTAAGCTCATGGGATATGAGGCTTTTCACTATATATATTAGACTCTATCTATCCAATATCCGATGTATGATTTGACTACATTAATTTTAACACTCTTAATCAAGAACTGTTTTATTCGACCAGTTCCACCGTGTGATCCATACCAAATGATTTTAATCTCATTCTTTTAATTTTTTTTATGAGAAACTAACATACTACTCAATTCAGTCGCACCATCACGGTAATTTCGATCTTAAGAATTTGCACAACTTCAAACCTAAAGATCTGATACCACTTGGTTGGGGAGTTGAAAGAGTATCGAATTGGAATAATAGAATGGGCCGAACACCAAACCATCATAAAAGTTTAAGCTCATGAAATATGAGTCTTTTCACTATATATATTAGACCCTATCTATCCAATATCCGATGTGGGACTAATTTATCACACCTGACATTATAACATGTTGGACCATATGATGCCTGACTCGAATGGGTCTTGACTCAATTTTTGGCAAATATTGATAATATATTGATGAATGAGACTGATTGTCTTAGTTTATATTAGTTAACTCTATTAGAATTTAAAGTGTTACGGACGGTTTTCTGCTTGTTGTCAGTTGATGTCTTTTAATATTTGATTCAAGAGAATGATTAGCAATATTAATTTTATTCTAATCATTTTTAATATGATAATCAAGAGCTTTTTAGTTATGTTATCAATTAGATTTGAGCGTGTATTGACTTAATTTAAAAGGTGCATTGTCAATAGCTTTTATAATTGACTAGTTTGAAAAGCGCATCATCGACGACTTCTATAGTTGACTTGCTTGAAAAGTGTATCGTCAATAACTTTTAGGGTTGACTATCTTGAGGCATGCGTCATCAATTGCTTTTGGGTTTGACTAACTCGAGGGATATGTCATCAACTGCTTTTAGGGTAGATTAACTTTGAGTGTATTGACATTTAACTTTTTTGATTTGGTAGCATTATCAACGGCTTATAAAGTTGGGTATAGTTTTAAAGTATGACCGACAGTTTTTAACATATTAGTGATTAATTTCTTTAGTTTGGTAGTATTACCAATGACTTATGGGGTTGAGTGTAGTTGTAAAATGTGGCCAATAGTTTTGAATGTATTAATGATTAACTTTTTTGGTTTAGTAGCATTATCGACAGCTTATAAGGTTGAATGTAGCTTTAAAGTGTGACCAACAACTTAGAGTGTATTAACGATTAACCTCTTTAGTTTAGTAGCATTACCAACGGCTTATGGAGTTGCATGTAGTTTTGATGTATGACCGATAATTTTGAGTGTGTTGGTAATTAACTTTTTTGATTTGACAGTATCACTAATAATAGTTTTGAAGTGTGGTTGACAGTTTGGAATGCATTGACGATTAATTTCTTTGGTTTGGTAGTATCACCAATGACTTATGGGGCTGTGTAGCTTTGAAGTGTGCCTAACAATTTTGAGTGTGTTGGCGATTAATTTCTTTGGTTTGGTAAATCAACCAACAACTTATGGACTTAGGTGTAGCTATAAAATGTGACTAAAGACTTTTATAACATATCTAATGGGACTCAATTTGATCTAATTTAGTTCTACATAAACTAGGTTTAGCTCAAGTCAGGATAGTAATATCATTCATTGTTCATAGCCTTTAAATATTGCTGAAGGTTTAACATACCTAGTGAGATTTAATTTGACCATATTCAATTTTATCTAAACTAATATGGGTTGGGTTCGAGTTAGATTTAATATTCAGAACTCAATTTTAATTTGAGCCTGATTTAATTTAATTTGAAATTCAAAACTTAATTGGATTGTAATTCACTAATTTCTTCTTGAACAATAATAATTTGTTTTAGTTTTTTTCCATAACTTTTGGTGATTGAGCTCATAGTGATGCTTTAAGGCTTGGAATTAGAGGCCATTATTATGAACCAACCACCGCAACCATGGAGAATCATCAAATTAAGTAGGAAAATGAAGTAAAATATCCATTCCCAAAGTTGTTGTAGGTATTAATAGTGAATGTTCAATCTATAATGACGAATTCAATTCACCAAACTTAGCATTAATTTTGAAAAGAATATTTGTCAAATACTAATCATCACTTCTATTTGGGACAATACTAATATTAACCTGAGTCTAATTTGATTCAATTTAATATTCAAAACTTGATTGTAATTTAAGTATGATTCATTTGATTTGGATTGAGTTTGACCTCGTGTTGGACTCTTATTGGGTTTGAATTTGCATTTTAATGGACTTTAATATAAGTTCAAGTTATTTTAAGTTCGTTTGATTTTAGTTCAAGCTCGGCCTAATTCTTATTCGACTTTGAGTCCGATTTGATATGCTTAGCTTTCAGTTTAAACTTGATTTAACCAAACTAGATTTAATTTAAACTTAACTTAATTTTTAGTTAACTCAATTTGAATTTAATTAAGATTGAGTCTGAGTTTAGTTTAATTTAACTCGATTTGAATTTTAAATTCAATTTAATTTAATTAATAAATTCATTTAATGATTTAAATTAATTTAATTTTATTCATTTGTTCTAATTGAATTTAATTTAATTTAAAAAATTTTAAATTATTATAATATTTTGAACGAATTTATGAGCTGATCATAACTGTGTGTCGAAGGCTGGTTCGGGGAAAGCTGACTTCGAGGTGCCTGATGGCTGGAGGAATTGTCGAGTCGGCACAGGGGCTGGTAAGGACGATAGGAAGCTCGGGGAGCGACGGCGACTCAAATCCAGGTTAATTGGGCAGGAGCTCGACTGCCTGATGGCTGGAGGCGGCGCGGAGTTCGTTGGTGCACCTGAGTAGAAGCCAGGTGCGCGCGTAGCGCGGGCTAGTTAGCGGGACGACGCATAACGAGGCTCAGGGCGGTGAGGTGGCTCAGACCAAAGGAGCTTTGGGCGGCTGCTTTGGCGCAAGACGGTTGTGCGGCAGGCGCAGGGCAAGTCTATCGGGGTTGGATGGCTCGGGGAGTATCCAACGGGCGTGATGAGGGAGGTCCGGCGCAAGTCTACGGTGCGGTGCAAGCCAGGTGGCGGAGCAGCAAGTGGTAGGGTTCCAACAAGGAGGTCAGCCAGGCGGTTCGTCGATGGCTCCGGGACAGCGCAGGTTGCATGGCTGCGACACCTGGTGCAGCAGAGAAACGAGATGGCGATCAAGAATAAAGAAATGAAACAGGGAGTAAAGAAGAATACCTGTCTCTGACTTTCTTTGTTCTCTCTTCACGACGGCCTCCTGACCCTCATCTCATTCTGATCCTTCTCGCTTTCTTCTTTTTTTTTTTTCCTCAGCTCGTGCCTCTTTTCTTCTTTTCATCCAAGCCCTATCGGGCCATGGTGGCTCGGGCTTCATTTCGGTCAAATCCGGTCATGACAGGTAGCAGGAGGCGGCGGTTGGCGCGGTGGGCAGGCGGCACGAGGCAGGGAAGTAAGATGCTCTCGTGGCGGAGCTTGAGAGCGCCAGGCAAAGGCAGATCATGGCTGGAGAAAAAAAGCTACGGCGGGCTCGCAAGGAGAGGGTGGCTGTGGTGGATCATGGCCGGAGAAGATGAGCTCCGACGGAACCGGCGGAGAAGCACAGGTTGGGTTTCACTGGTGGAGAAGATGGGCCGGTGTGCGGGAAGAGGGCAGTGGCGATGGTTCGGCTAGCGATTGCATGCTGGGGCAGAGATGGTGGCGGTGGCTCGGCCGACGGAGGGGCGGAGCTAGATGCTCCGATGGCAGAGCTTCAGGGCAGCGGCGCTGTGACTCAGGTCGGCTGGGCGGGAGTTCGCAAGGGCGCGGGCTGACGAAGATGAATCCGACAATGGCTGGGGCTCAGGCCGACTGAGCAAGATTCCGGCGAGGCACACTGGAGAAGGCTGAGTGGTTTCTCACATGCGCGGTTGCGGAGCATGAGGGGGCAACAGTGACAGATAGTAGAAGGCCAATAACCGCACGAAGAAAGGATTAAAAAAGAGAGCAAATAGTAGGAAGATAAAGCAGAAAAATATGCACAAATAAGAACTTACTTGATTCCCGATAGTATCCTCTCCATTCTCTCTCTGGTGATGGCTTCCTGACCTTCTTCACTTTTTTCTTGTTCATAATGGCTTTCTGATCTGATCCTTATTTTTTTTTTACATATTTTCAGTAATTTATAAATCTCAAAGAAATTTGAATTCGAATTTTTTTATTAGTTTTATTTTGGAATGTAATGGAATTGTGACGGTAATTGGATTGGATTTTTATATTTTGTGATTGATATATAATCTCTTTGCTTAGGATATATTTTCTGATGAAAAAAATTTAAATTTTGTATTATTTTTGGATTTGAACTTTAAGTGGGGTTATTTATAAATAATTTTATTAATTTTAGAAATTTTTTTGTAAAAAAAATCTTGAAAATTTGAAACTTCCAAGATTTTTTTATAAGAAAATTTTGAGAGGGCTTATTTGTAAAATTTATTTGATCCAAATATCTACTTACAAAAATTTAATATTTTTTATTTTAGTCCAGATATTTGATAAATTTTAATTTTAAATATCTAGTCCATTGAACTCATTTTAATTTGAGCCCAAATTTCTTATTAATTTAAGTATAATTTAAGCTCAATTTTTAGTTGAATTTGATTCCGATTTAAGTCCATGTGAGACTCACATTTGAGTCCTAATCCATTGACAATTAATTTCATATTTTTATTAAATTTTGATTAAATTTAATTTTTAATCAAAATTAATTCAAATAGAAATTTCAATGTGATCGAACTTGAAATCTAATAAGCCTAGAATTTTCTTACAACCCGTATAGCGTTTATTTGCTTTTCATTTCTCTTAATTTAATTAATAATTACCATAATCCTTTTGAAGTAATCCAAAATAAGTTCAGATTCTTTCGTATACCAGGCTTCAAATTTTAAAGCTTTTGAAGATGAACTTTCTTGACTTTTCCCACTCCTTTGTTGGAGTTTTTAAGTATCTCTCATGCTTACTCAGTGGTAGTTGCTTGAGTAATTTTCTTAAAATTAAACTCCTCCAATCCTTGATAGATAAGGAAGTGGGTTCGATTACCTTTTTTTTTTTTTACTCATTTAGATTTTATCATCTTTCATCATAATCCTTTTTAATAATTTTCAAATACTCATAACTACATCCCATCTGCTATTGTTCATTGCTAACTTAATATCATTTATTGACAAATTAATATAAAAAATAATATATTTTAAAGAGAAATTTAAAATAAAGTGGATAAACATAAAAAATTTTATTTACTATTTTAATTTCTCTTTCTTACATGGAAACTTAAAACTTATATGCAAGGTTTTAACTTTCAACCTCAGTCAAAAGATTTTTTTTTTAATTATTATTATGTATCGACGAGAGTTTGACTATATTTTAATTGTACTTTAACTTAAAATTAAAAATATGATAAAATTTTTTAAAAAGTTATAAAAGTTGAAAAAAACTATTAAAAATTTTATCATAATAGTAAATATAATTTTAATTAAATTTTATAGTTAATTATTTGTATAGTTTATCAAAAATAAATATTCAAAATGACTTGCATATAGATAGTAAAGATTATAGGGTATTAAATAGAATCATACCTAAATTCTAACATTAACGTTTCAACACTCATTTTTTATATATTAATCAAAGTTTTGAATTTTGATTTTGAAAACGATTTTGACACTCAGAGAAATCGTTGCATTTTGGTCGAAACAATTTCCATTTCGGTTTCTACCAAAATATTTTTTTTGTTTGTTATTTATATTTTGATAAAAAATTAACTTTATTTTGATTATTTTTTAATTTTAAATTAAAAATATTATAATATTTTTAAAAATTTTGAAATAGCCCATGTACGTGAAGCAATTCATGTACCAAAAATCCATGCACATGAAACAGTCTATACAAACCTCTTGCCACTTCGAAAGGCCGGCGACAGCGCGAGTGCGTCGATGCAGAAGTCAGACCGATGAGAACGCAAACTTGGACATGAGACCAGCACGAGGGTAGACCCTGGATGGTGCAACACCCTCACTTACGAGGACCATTCCACCAACATCCCTTTCTCTCCTTCCTCCAATTCATTTCCTTCCTCTCTATTGTCGTGCCTCACCACCACCCACCAGCATGACTAAAGATATCAAATGGATCACACCGAGTTAACACGCTTATTTTCCTGAATTGTCAAAATTATTTCGAGCTATTATCGATATGCCGTAGAAAAGAAAGCATTAGGCATGGTCTGCGGTGTACAGACCTGTGAACTCTGTTGTGGTTGGTTTATTTTAAATATATATATATATATATTACAATAATAATAATAATAATTAGTAATAAATTATAATTTAATGATTATAGATTTTGGGATTTTTTTCAAGAATTAAAATTCAGTTTTAAATTAATAATAATAATAATGGAATGAAATGATCCACATACCCAGAGACCGTGCGGGAGGCATCAGGCGGGCCCTGCATATGGGCCATGCCGGCCCATTTCATCCCTCCAGCTTCCTATCCAGCCAAGCAGTGTACTCTTTCAAATCAATCTTGAACAAGTCGGCGCTGCGGCAAGAGTTTTCCTCCACTAACTTTTTCATGTCTGTAAACAAGAACGGCGGTAGTGGCCCTACTGCGAAAGTCTCAATCTTGTTGACGAAGGCCAGCGCGCCTGTATCCAAGGCGTCAAAGGTGTTGATCAGCACCATTGTTAGCTCGCTTTGCTTCTCTATCCAAGACCTCGAACATCTCCCGGAAGGAGTCGGCTACCGTGGAGTAGGGATCATCGGAGTTGGTGACAACAAGGAACGATGGCAAGTCTCGTATTTGGAACGGTGGCAGCCCAGGAAGGTTCACTAGAAAAGATGGGTCTATGCCATGGGCGGCGATGCAGCTCTCTATCCCATGGAAAGCATTATAATAAATGGATAACACGGTGGCCGGCTGGATCCAGTACAGCACTGACGGTATGCCGTGGTCACGAGCGACATCGGCGGCTCATGCGAGCATTATAGTATAGAATCTATAGATTATGCAGGTCACCGGGACGCAGCGCGCCGCGAGGGCGTGGACGATGGCGGAGACGTTATTGTGCCCGGTGCTGCGGACGGTAGAGAAGAAGACCGTGACGCTAATGTCGACCGAGCTGGATCAGACGCCGTTGTCATAGCCATCAGAATATAGGTATGTATGTAGGTGATGACTCCGACATCGACTTCTTCGTTGGGAGAGGACAGGGAGAACATGCGATGGTGGGCGGACACGGCGGTGGGCAAGGTGACGGCGGCGCCGGTGTAGGTTGCCAGGCGGCGAGCGAGGTCGCGGCCGGGGTTGATGTGGCCTTGGTCGGGGATGGTCACCACCAAGAAGTGCTGCTTCCCGCGTTCCTCCATTGATGATCACTTTTGCAAAGCACAGTTAAGTAACAGAAGTAGAAGCATTAGGGAGCTAATCATGATTATGGGTTATTAATATATGCGGAGAGCGGATTAAACGTATTTCGTTAGCCGTGACGAACATTATTAACAATATGGCCAAGAAGTGTATGCATGGCAGCCAAAGTTTCACTGTCAATTGTTTATTACTGATTTAAAAATGGATTTTTCATGAAATTTTTGCAGGTTTCCCTTGTCTTCGTTAATTGCAATGGGCAAAAAGCCAGTAAGTGACTTGTTTTTATGATATAATCGAAATATTTTGTCGGAAGACAGGTTATTTGGAAAATGTGGACTTTGAGTTCACGAGTCGAATCAAATTGTGGAGATAAAATTACCCTTTTTTCATATAAAATAGAAAAAAAAAACTACACGTAAGTCCCGAAATCATCTTCTATTGCTTCCAAAATCTGTAGGCCCCATCTTGAAGTCAAAAGTTTTCAAATTTAATAATATAGAAAATTGACATCATGTTGGAAAATTCAATATCTGATATAGCATGGTGGGAAGCATTCTATTGGATGAAACTACTGCCTAGAGATCTGCTCCACGAAATATTTCAAATTTCGATCCGACGGCCCCCCTTCCATCACGGCTGCGACGGCCTTGTCTCTCCACATCTTTGCCCTGCTTCTAATCTCCACGCCTCTTTGTTCTTTGCCCATCACAATCTCCAAGCACCTCCCCAGCTCCTCAGCCTCCAAAATCCCTTCTTCATTAACCTTGCTCCTCACCCCGTTCCCCCACACGGCCTCCACTAGCTTCGCGTTAGTGCCCTGGTCCGTCCACTGCGGCGCGCCGACCACCGGCACGCCGCAAACCAAGCTCTCCAGCGTCGAGTTCCACCCACAGTGTGTAATGAAGCAGCCGACCGCAGGATGCTGCAACACTTTCACTTGAGAGCACCACTCCACCACCATTCCTTCCTTTCTTTCTTCCTCTAGCTCAATCCCTTCTCCTCTGTTGTCCTTCCTCACCACCCAGAGATAAGGCCTCTTGCTCTGCTTCAACCCTTTCAGGATCTCATCCATCTGCTTCTTGCTCATCATTGACATGCTCCCGAAGGACACGTACACCACAGAACCTTCCGGCTTCCCGTCCAACCACTCCATGTACCTGTTCCCATCGACCTTGAACAAGTCGGCGTCGGAGCTCTTCTCATTCGACCCTTTAGTGTCTGTAAATAAACACGGCAGCAATGGCCCTATTGGGATCGTATCAATCTTATCAAGGGAGGCCATCGCATCGGTCTCCAAGGCGTCATAGGTGTTGAACAGCACCCTTGGCCTCGCTAAGTCAGCTTCGCGGTCCAAGACATCGAACATCTCCCGGAAAGCGCTGGATATTGGGTAGTAGGGGTCTTTGGTGTTGGTGACTGTGAGGAACGACGGCAGGTCCTGTATTTGAAGCGGCGGCAGCCCGGGCAGGTTCACCGGGAAAGATGGCTCATCACCATGGGCAGTGATGTAGCTCTGCAGCCCATGGAGGACTCGAAAATAAATGGAGAACACGGTGGCCGGCTGGATCCAGTACAGCACCGAGGGGATTCCTTGGTCACGAGCGACGTCGGCGACCCATGGGAGCAATATTGTGTAGATTATACAGGTCACCGGGCATCCGCGTGCGGCGAGGTTACGGACGATGGCGGAGACGTTATTGTATCCGTTCCTGCGGAACGATTTCAGCAAGACGGTGGCGTCGACGTTCTCGGATTTATATCCACTGTCGTAGCCGTCGGAGTATGGAATGTATGTGAGCACCCCATCACCGACTTCCTGGTCGGGGGCCGACAGCGTGAACATGCGGCGGTGCGCAGAGACAGCGGTGGTGAATGTGACGGCGGCACCAGTGGTGGTTGCAAGGCGACGAGCGAGGTGGTGGGCGGGGTTGATGTGGCCCTGAGCAGGATAGGTCACCACCAAGAAGTGCTGCTTCCCGTGCTTCTCCATTGATTATCACTCCTTCTCTTACGACAAAACAAATTGAGGGGAAGGCAGTAGTATTAGGCTATCAGCTGACCCTTGGCTATGGATGTATCCTGGATGGAAGGTTGCGTTGGTTAAATAGGTGGTGGAGGGAGTAGCACGTGACGTTGGCGATGACGAACTATACTAATGTTGGAGAAGCATCTGCCAGTGACGAGGAAAAGAGGCCAGCGCAAGGTTTTAACTTTTTTTTAAGTTTCCGTTTGCGACCCATCAAAATCGATCATTTCGGTCAAATTAATTTTTTTAATTTTTAATTTAAAATTATATATATATATATATATATCAAAGTATTAAATAAATTTTTTTTGATAAAAAAACTTAAAATATGAAAGGAAAAATTGGAGTGGAGAGAATTTAAAATTAAAACCTTAACCACTAAGGCTGTGTTTAGAATCGGGTTAGGGACCATGTCAACTTTTTTTAGAATTTTTTTTTTTGTAAAATTAATATTTATTATTTTTGATAAAAAAAACTTAAAATATGAAAGGAAAAATTGGAGTGGAGAGAATTTAAAATTAAAACCTTAACCACTAAGGCTGTGTTTGGAATGGGGTTACGGACAATGTCAATTTTTTTTAGAATTTTTTTTCTTGTGAAATTAATATTTATTATTTTATATTATTATTAAATTAAATTATAATAAAAAATAAATAGTTTTTTGAGCTTTAAATTATTGAAGTCTTAATTTTGATAAAAAGATATTAATTTACAAAAGTGGTTCACTAGTCTTGACCTTGACCTTGACATTGATCGCGTACCAAACGGACCCTAAATTAATAATATTTTATAATATAAATATAATATATTAAAATAAATAAAATATTCTTAAAATTGGAAATTTAAAATATAAACTAAAATGTTTCGATTGAAGTATTTCGATTTTGATCGAAATGTTTAAGTTTCAGCGAAAAGTGAGAAGCATCGTTTCAAGGTTGAAGTGTTTGACGCAATAGCAAGGCAAAATAACAATTTTAGCAGGTTGGGGAAAAAGGCCTGTGGAAGGAGTCCACTTTTTTAGGGTTGCGTTTGTGCTGACGAAAATAAGACTTCCGAATTGACGCAAGGAAGCATGTGTCTCATTAGGCTTCGTACATGCATTTTATTTAGACTCGTGCATTTCACCTTCTATTTCGTTAGGTTCAATCGCGTAAATAGCCGAGTCAAATTCGACATCATCTAGATTCATTAACTATCATTTTGCGTATTTGAAAGAGACTAATAATCACAATGATTGCAGTTAGCGTGATTATCGCAATTAACATAATTATTACGTTTGCACTTCCCTATAAATAGTCGTCGTGTAGAGTTCGTTTGATTTGGAACGAAACAGAAGGTGATTTTATTTTTAAATATTACCTCTAAG
Source organism: Trichopus zeylanicus subsp. travancoricus (assembly GCA_005019695.1). Taxonomy (NCBI): domain Eukaryota; kingdom Viridiplantae; phylum Streptophyta; class Magnoliopsida; order Dioscoreales; family Dioscoreaceae; genus Trichopus; species Trichopus zeylanicus. The sequence continues at coordinate 11,761 of RXID01015768.1, read as the reverse complement.
TTAATATTATTTTAAATTGACTTAAAAATGAGTAACTTTCAATTGTGAATTAGTACCGGCGGCAATCGCTAATTAGATAGAACCATGCATTAACCACATTAATTAGTCAGCTAATCGCTGGCATTTTGAATGCATTGAATTGCTTTTAGGCTTTTCTGACAAAAATGGAAATACACGGTGAAAATGAAATGGTTAATCACTTAATTGTCTCAACTCTTTGCCTAAGGAACACATTATTGTTCTTTTCTTTTTTCTTAATTCAAAGGCGATGCCATATAAATCACAAAATTCACACTGAAATTCTTAGCCAAAACAATCAAATGACAAATATGTTAAATAATTAGGTATCATTTGGATTGAAATCAAAATTTAAGACTAATAAATTATTTTTATAATTAATATTTTTTATCAAAATTAATTTTATAATAATTTATAATTAATAATGATGTAAAATAAAAAAAAAAATTTAAAATCTCAAACCCCTTACAATCCCTTCGTGTCATTCACGAACGCCGTCAGATTCCTATACGACAATCCATCTCCCTTCACAGCCTCCACAGCCGCGTCCATCCACGTCCTCGCTCTCCTCCTCATCTCCACACCTCTTTCCTCTCTCATCCTTCCCCATCACCATCACCAAGCACCTTTTCAGCTCTTCAACCTTCAAAATCTCTTCATCATCAGCCTCTCCTCTCACTCCGTTCCCCCGCACTGCCTCCAACAGCTTCGCATTCGTCGTCTGTTCGTCCACTGCGGCACGCCGATCACCGTCAAGCAGCAAACCAAGCTCTCCAGAGTCGAGTTCCACCCGCAGTGCGTCACGAAGCACCCGATTTCCGGGTGCCGCAACACTTTCACTTGTGAGCACGACTCCACCATCATCCCATTCTCTTCTTTTTCTTCCAACACAATCCCTTCTCTATTGCCCTTCCTCACTACCCACAAGTAAGGCCTCCTGCTTCCCTTCAGACCCCGGAGGATCTCCTCCACCCGCTCCTTCTTCCGTACTGAGAAGCTCCCAAAAGACATGTACACCACCGTCCCCGCGTCCTTCCCGTTCAACCACTCCATGTATCCCTTCTTGTCGGCCTTGATCATGTCGCCGCCATCTTTTGAATCTTTGCCACCTCCAAACAAGAACGGCAACAATGGACCTATTGAAACCAACTCCGTCTGGTCGACGGTGGTGAGCACATTAGATTCCAATGCGTCGAACCTGTTCAAGAGCACTCTTGTCTTGTGCCCTTCCAGCATGTCAAACACTTCCCGGAGAGTAGCAAGGATCGGGCCAAACTGATTGTCCTCTGGCAAGGTGCAGAACGATGGCAGGTGTAGGATTTGGAGCATCGGCAAGCCCGGCAAGCTCACCGGGAACAGTACTTTTTTTCCACACTTTGGAGCACACTGGAACTCTATTCGTAGCATGTTTGTCAGTGAAAACTGGTTGAATTTTCCAGCTTTTGCGATTCACATGCTGAGTTCCGATGACAAGCACAAGTAGCAAGTAATGGTGTTGATCATGCACCAAACACCGAAAGCTGTTTTTGCCTTTCTGCTACAAACAAGCATGATGATTTGCAGATGATATGAATCTTGATTTTTTGTGTTTAGTTGATGTTTGCAGTGAAGTGATGAGACTAGCTGAACTAGCTGAATCTTCTGTGCGATCTGAAGGAATATTGAGCACGAGTAAGGTACGATATATTAAATTTTAGTTTCGAAATCGATTTTGACATTTAAAAAAATTAATATTACGAGTGCATCGGCCTTGAAGATGTTGATCCCGCCGGGGAATAGGTCGATGTCGGAGATAACAAACTTGTCAAGGTTTGCGGATGCGACGGTGAGGAGTGGGTCCGGAAGAGATCAAGGAAACTTTGCGCGAAGCGCAGGGGGAAGAAGATGAGTTGGATAGCAGTGGGATTTTATGTAAGAAAGCGGTGGGATTGGTGGATGGTCGCAGTTGTGACACATTTATCGCATGATTTCAATGAGAAATATATCCATCTGGCTGTTTTGGAATCTTCCAGACAAATTCATCAATCAAACACAAGATCTTAGAATTCAAAATATTACACGGCAACCTATAGAAATTAATGATAAATTTGTTTAGATAATATAGAAATCAAATAGATTATTAAAATCAAATAAGTTTTACGAAGGGACATCACACAATCAAAATCTAGCATGCCACGTTATGCTTAAAATAAAAAAAATAATTATATTTAGTCTTCATCAAAAACTTTTATTTTATTATAAAAAAATTCTACATCTGATTTATAATATGTTTGAATAAATTTTAATTCAGTAGATATTGAAAAATCAAAAAAATAATTAAATTATATTAAGTTAAATTTACTCCTGTTATTTTTTTAGTTATTAAAATTTTTCGATATTTTTAAAATTTTTATATAAATAATATACGATAAAATTGATTATACAAGTAATTAATTATAAAAAATAATTAAAATTAATTAAAATTGTTTAATATCAGGTAAATTTAATTATAATTTTTTTAAATTTTTTGAAATTTTTTGAATTTTTTTAAAAAACAATAATATTTTTAATTTAAAATAAAAAAATATAATTAAAATATAGTCAATTTCGCTATAAACAGTTCTTCCAGAGCGTTTGTGTTTTCCTTCGATCCGTCGAGCTCCGAGGCGGTTGCGAAGTCTCCTTGGGCTTCGTTCGAGCGATGGCGGTGGAGGGAAAGGAGCTGGAGTAAAAGAGCGGCCCGGAGTGTCAGCTGCTGCCTGCGATGCAGCGGCGGGAGGCCAGCGACGACGAGGACGGGGAGCAATCGGACGGCGGGGAGAAGCCACCGAGGAGGGCAGTTGGTGTCGGGATTGGATCCGAAGGCTAATCGGACGGCCAGGGGGCGGCGCCGGAGTGCGAGGACGAGGAGGAGCTTGATGGAGAGGACTATGAGGAGCAGTACGAGGAGGAAGCCGACGAGGAGTTTGAAGAAGGGGTGGGGGGAGCGGAAGATGATGGTTCTCTGGCATCGGTGGCGGAAACGACGGAGGGGTTGGCGCTAGGCCTGGCGGGGAGACGGCGGGGTTTGATGTGGCGAATGATCGGGTAGAGGTGGAGGTGGAAGAGGAGGAGAAGGATAATGCGCACTATGCTGTGCGGACGGTTGGGGCATTCTATATGCACGACGATCGGCTCCGGCCAAATGGCTGTGGGCGGCAAAGCTGGGATTCCTTTCCGCATTATCTTTGATTTATGTGGTGGAGATCAGGAATTTCAATGTATGTTTATAGCAAATGAAGTTTGGAGCCATTTTGGTGTTAGCTGTGCATGATGATACTGAATATCAGTTTAGCCCTCGGCTTTTGGCTTCTTAGATTTGATAGTTTTGCTTGAGAGGTTGCCTATCTGTTTTGGAGCTCTTGTATAAATCTGCAACTTGAACTGCAGTAGTGCTTATTATCTGAAAATTTGTCAGCCATTAATGTTATCCCTGTTGATGAAAAGTTATCTAGTTCTTGGTTAGCAACAAATGAGGTGAATATGTTAGGAAATTTGAGTTATCTCAGATGAGGCAACTATCAATTTTAGTCATAACTATTTAGGGCATGACTTGCTTTTGAGGATTTAGGTTGGGAATCATTTGTTGGTCCTTGAAGTCAGGACATGCAATACCTTTGGAATGATAGAAATTCACATTATTGGTTTGTAAAATGATTAGAAAAGAATAACTAATTAGATGATCAACTAGACCAATTTATAAGCACAACGTTAGGTCTGTTAAACATAAGATCGAGCATTGAACAAAGGCTTTACATGGGAGCATGTGTTTGCATGTAAATATGAACATGGTAGGCTTATGATGTTGATAACAATTATATTCATGCTCCAAAGACTGTGAAAGGAAGAGGACCTAGACAGTACGAATCTCTAGCAAAGAACTCCAAAGAGACCTCTGCTACTGACAACAAGCAGTGAATAATGGTTACGTTTCATTTATTTCGACTGTCAGATTTTGGTATGCTTTGTTTATCTTTTGCTTTTACTTGTACAGATATGCAAGGCCTCACAAATTGAGACCTGATACTAGTGCACATGTTCCAAATGTACAATACAATCTTAGTCTTCCTCATAACAATGTTGGTTGCTCAAGCCTAAGTTCTGCTTCTCCTCCATTTTACCCTTCTGGATCAGCCAATCAATAGACAACTGTGATTCAGAAAAGGGACATGAAAGTTGTAAGTACCGACAGCAACTATTCATCTTCCATGCAGATGGAAAAGTTTTCAATCCCACAATCAGGTTCTGTAGTGAGAGGAAATGCAATTGTTGATTCTATGTCCAATGGAAAGCCATATTTGAATGAGCCAATCAGTCCAGCTGTTGGGAAAATATTGGCTAGTTCTCAGCTCCAGCCATCTGCATCTTCATTCTCACTGAAAAGTACTATGCAATTTTCCCACCCTAAGGTGGAAACAAGGGGTGTGACTTTAACCAGACCTTCTATGAATTTATCCCTTAAACAAGTTCCAAGTGCTTCACCTGTCCAGCCTCCTATTGCCCAACAGACAACATTTCCAGGTATGGGTCAACCAACATTACAAACTTTGGCTCAACAGATGGGTCAGCAACCTGGCAGTGGAGCTCAGGCTGCATCAGGCTGCATCTCCACCTGAGGATCCAATAAGAAATTCATCTGGAATTGGAGAGGGAGAGGCTCTTGCAGGCTCAAATAAATCTAAGACTCAGTTGGATGGAAAGGGGAAATTGAGTAACCAAGGGATTGGAAGCAGCTTGTCTTTGTACAAAAATTCTCAGGTTATTGGAGGATCTGGAGCTATAGGTGTTGCACATGGTGGCCAAGGGTTTCCTGCTACCCCGGCACTATTGCCTGGTTTGTTCTTTGTGTTATTTGTCTTGTAACGTATTTTCTGATCTTTAAGAGTAAACTAAGAAGTTGTTCAGAAACATGGAGATGATTCCCCATATTTTTTATGTTATTTAGGCTTCCCTATGAATTACTTGTACTTGAGTTCCATTCTGGAGGGTTTCATATCTTTTATGCCTTTGATCTGTCTTCTGTTTAAATTTTTGCTGTTGGAACAGAACTCTTAATGTCCAGCAGTTTATTTATTAGTTATAACAAACTTAATGTAATTTTTGTAAAACATGTGCCTGTTACATGATTAATTATTTTACTTCCATGCAGGTATGCAATTTGGAGCATAACATTCTTGTGGAATGGGAGTTCCTGCCATTGGTATGGCACTGCCTGGATATGTAGCACTATCCCAATTTGGTTTAGGGAATTCTAAGATGACTTGGTATGTTGAACTTGTTTAGTTTTTTTCTCTTCAACGTGGTGTTTGGTTTCCCAAAGATTAAGTCACCCCTATGCAATGCTGTTGTTGAAAATGCTTTGCTTGATACATGTTGGATGGGACGAAATTATCCAATCAACATTTGGATATCTTCTAGTAATTTTATTGTTCAGTAATGTCTTTTGTTGTCTTGTGATGATTTTTGCTGCCAGCACACTAGAGGATTCTGATGTAATTGAGGCTTTATATCACATATTTAGTTTTGGCTGATCATGGGTATATGCTTTTTAGTTTTTTGTTCACTAACAAGATGGTTCATGCGAACCAGGGAAAGTTACAATCTTGTTCATTGGCATATTTTAAACAAATGAAACTTTTTGGGAACTTCATTTGAAAGGGAGTTTGAAATTGAGGCCACAACAACATAAATGTCAGCGCCACTATTAATTATTTTTTCTGGTTGCATTGGAATGGGGTGATCTTACTTCATAATGATATCTATATATGATTAGGGAATTAGAGAAAAATACATTATTTAGCTATTGTTGAGTGGAATTTAAACAACATACAATAACCTATTTTATTTTCTAGTTTAGGTTGCCACATTTAGTTGGTGCTGCTTGGGCTTTAGGAGCATCCTATTGTTCACCATATAGTGCTCTTAACGGTAGTTATTAAGCCTGTTTTTCAGGGCAGATATCTTCTTCTGTGTCTTCCAGGTATCTGGTTCTTTTGCTGTTTCACGTAACTAGTTGTTGAAAGGATTTAGTCCTTCCTAATGGCTGTTATTGTAGTATTTTTTAATATTTAACCTTCTTTTCTTTCCTTGCATCGTCTTATTTAGATTTTCAGTTGCCTTTCTATGCATTTTTGGGTTTTGTTTCTTTCTCTAGCAAGACTGCCATGCTTAACAGAATGAGGAATATTGTGATGTTCTTCATCCCAAAAACTCTCTTACTGATCAGAATGTGTGTTTAACTCATTCCTGTTTATACATCCGCAATATTTTGACTGAATTTGTAGATGGTGTGATTCACATGCATGATATGAAGTTGCTGATTCTTTGTCAGCAACATCCTCAAAACAAAGTGTCCAACTCACTTTTGTGTGACATATTTCAGCTGGTGATTTAATGTGATGCTTTATGAATCAGCTGAACTGTATTTGGTTTTGCCTTGTGTGTATAATGCAATTCTTTTTTTTTTCACAACCGTTTATTGAATTCCATTGTTTAATTTTGCTGTTGCAGAGAAACTAATACTACAAAACCTTCTGATACTTCAAAACCTCTGCAAAAAACTGTTAAATTATTTGCTGATCTTTCTTCTATCCAATTTGGGTCATACTTTTCATTTTGCAGGATCTCCTCAATACTTGATTGGCTCTGCTAACTGTGCAGACACGATAAATGATTGGATTGGGCAATGCCATAATAAACCTCGCAGGTTGTTTGACACATGCCTCAATTTGTTGTCTTTAATTTCTTTTACTTTCTATGATAGGGACCTTTTTTGTATTTGACTTGGTTCTTTATTTCTATGGTCTTTAACAGGTAGGTATTTGGAGCTGAACTTTGGACAGTAAAGTGTGTATCTATAAAATCAAGCTGTTTGAGGTGTGTCCCTTTCTTTCCTATATTGTCTTTTTCCTGATTTTGTTTTGTTCATAATTGATCGATATCTTTTCTTATAGGTCTCTTGCACAGCCTCTTAAGGTCTTTCCTCTGATCCAGAGCATTCTGAGCTGCGGGATTGTCACAAGACATTAGGTACGTGTCCCTTTTTTATCGAGTTATGGAACACCCATGTTATGCTTTGCCTGATTGCATCCTAAGGGTGTTTCTCCTTTTCTTCTTTTTTTTTTTTTCATATATTTTTGTTGGATTTGTTCCATTAGAAGTGAGACTGACGAACAGATGCAACTTGGATATGGCAGTTGAGATTTGCGATTGACATGAAAAACCATACAAGCAGCTGGGCATGCGGGCGTTTGATTGTTTGATTGTGGTGAGATCCGTTTGGAATTCTATGCTATTGTTTTTCTTACAACAATTCTGTGTGGTTGTAAATAGTTGTGCATTATTCGGTTTAAACCGAATAAATTGACCGAACCGAAATCGAATAACCAATTTAGTTCAGTTTATTCGGTTTTCGGTCCAGTTCGATTTTTAAAATAAAAATTTTCGGTGTTTGGTTTCGGTTTTGATTTTTAATTTTGAAAAATCGTAAAAACTGAACCGAACTGAATTACATGTATATATATATACATAATATTGGTTTTGATTGTGATTTTTTATTTCAATTTGAATATAATTGGATTCAAACCGAAAAAAATAAAATTTGTTGAAAATTTCAGTTTTTGGTTTAAACCGAACATAATCGAAATATTTCGGTTTGGTTTTAATTCGGTTTTTGTAGCATTTCGGTGGTTCGGCTTTTAAATTTTTAAAATCAAAATTTTCAATCCAATATATTCGGTTGGGTTCGATCACAGCCCTGGTTGTCAATTTGGATTTTCATTTCGAAAGGTAGGTTTGAGTTATTTGTTGCTGGAGCTTATCATGACAACATGCTTCTAATATAGGACTTGAACCAAGTTGTTACTTCTTTAGGTGTGAGTTTATCTTTATCTTTAACCTGTATCGAGTTTGTTTAACCATGTTTCTTCAGTCTTGCCAGTTTCTTTTTTTCTGGGGTTCTATTGTTTAATTGAAAAGCTTTGGTGATTACGTCGTCCAGGTGTATCTTAATCTTCATAGCATGTTATGTATGAACTGTAACTATCTATATTTAGTGTTTAGTGTTTTATTGAAGAGCTCTAGCAAAGGTCTTAATGCTGTAATTGCTGAATAACCATGCTATTATACATGGCGGCCTGCTAAATTATTGAATTAATGACAACAAAGATTTTGATTTTTTTTTTGTGAAAATTTTGATTCTTCCGGGGGATAAACATTATTTTGCCTTTTGAGGGCTTAGTTGTAACAGTGAGAATTTGAAGGCTAACTCTGATTCATTTGATTTTTGAAAGTCTCATTCGTGATCAAAGTTTTGGCCCGTGTGGGCCTCTCGCTCCTATTGAAGTAGAATTGCGTCAAAGCTATTAAGGGGTGGGGGAGCATATACGACAATCTTAAATTTTACAGGGGTGTATATGTGTAAATATATATTCAAGAATTGTATCATCGGCAGTTCCCAAACCCATGCTCTTCTCCGGCCTCCTGAAACACAATGAACCCAAGCAAAGCCGGAGACCTGGATTTTGGTCACCAGCATCGCATTGAGCACCAACTGCGATCCGATCTCCCCAAACTTCATATATGTATCTCGAAATTTGCCTTTCTAGTGCAAATTCAAAATTAAACATATTAAGCTTATATAGGAGGCATGACCTTTTTTCACACCCCCCTATTTCTCATATATAAGAGATGATTATTTCGAATTTTATGTTGCACCAAAAATTATAAATAACATCCGGTAAAAACATCATGGTGGTGTATGTGACTATCACATGCTCAACACGGCCTCTTCACATGAAAGCCTTCCCTCTCATTTTGGAGACACGGTCAACCTCCAAGAAAGTAAGATTGAATGCTCTCTCATAATTCATTTTTGATCCAGAAGTCCATAATATTTTCTTGCGGCGCTATTTGCCTTGCTTGATATGGCACACAGCCTAAACCAGGCCATGCCACTCAGGACAAATCCTTCTACTGCACCTGACTTCGAAACGTAGATATAGTCAATGGCAAGCATCTAAACCTCTAATAGAGGAAGATTGCCTCGGATGAATTTGACACGACTCTGAAAATATATTACGCTTTTTGAGAATTGAAAATAGATTACACTTGAAATTAAAATCATGGCCTGCCTCTGGAGTTGATCAATCAAATTTGCCCGTGCCAATGATTGACAGACATTATCATCTTTAGTTTAAGACATCCAAACCCAGCCACCCAGTGTTTCGTTTTCTCTCCTTTCTTTGGTAAAATCAAAAGTAGTCAGTGATCCTTACACACTTTAGCTGATCATTTCAGCACGAGGCCTCATCACTGATGTAATGGTCGGCAAACCAAACCAAATTTGCAGCTGCGTTAATGGCGATATCAGGTCCATTTTCTATTGGTTATGGGGACATCAACTTGTTGTCAGCAGCAGATGGTGTTGTTCAGCTTTAGATGCGCAGCCAAAAGCTTCCTTGTCATTTTAGCAGTTGGGTGTGATCGCATTAGGCAATACCACTCTTCCTTCACTTCTCCTTTTGATTAAAAATAATGACATTATTATCACGAAAGGAAGGGAATCTAATACATGTCTATGCTGACCGCGTATATGGTTTCAAACTATAGCTTGCTCCAAATTTAATCAATTAGAATGTGTACAGTTAAATCTAACACACTCCATGGGGTCTTCTTCTAATGATTTTATTATTCTTGCATTATAAGTTAAGCACTGTGTCACATGGTTGAGTGTTCTCCTTTCTTTGTCACTATTAAAAAAAATTGTCCTTGTCTATTCGTCCGTTGTGCTCCTTCTGTGCATTTCTCCTGGGATTTTTTTTCTTTGTAACTGAGTTTGGTATATAAAGATCTCTTTAAGAAGTTCTGTTGTGTCCATGGGGAAGCTAAGTCTGGAGAGGGTCTTAGATTGCTTCTCTCTTTCAGCCTCATGCAGTTCTTGCCTTTGCACAAATGCAATGGAAGATGAAGAAGCAGAGAGGATGGAATTCATGAAAGTTCATGCAGAGCAGATGATGAAGCTGAAGGACGCCGACAATGGATGCAAGACCTTGGCTTTTCATTTAGAACCAAAGGTGATCATCTCCTATATATATGTGTGTGTGTATATGTTGTCTTTTTAACTTTTTCCTGTTTAAATCTCAACAAATGCCTCATACTGTCCAAATAGTGTGTTTCTAGACTGTTTTGATGAATTTTTTCATGTGCAGACAGTTGTCTTAAGAGTATCAATGCATTGCAACGGATGCGCAAGAAAGGTTAGGAAACATATTTCAAAGATGGAAGGTATGTTTATTGCTTTGAAGAAAACGATGGCGACAACATCTGTATCAAAGAAGAATTTTATTTATTGAGATCTAAAACATGCCCATTTGTTGATTATAGAGTAGTAAAAAATAAATCATCCTCTTGTTTATACATAGAGGTAATAATAGTTCTGTATCTGTATCAGAAACTGAGTTTTTCCTCTTGAACCTTAATTAAGTCATGCTTTTTTGTTTATGAAAATAAAGTTCATTCGTGAAGAACGTGATCATTATGTGAGAAAGAACATTGAATACATGTTCATTTTTTACCAAATTAACCTGTTTTCTAAGCTTGAACTAAGATACATCAGTGTGAAAACAGTAGTATTGGTTCAAATTTGAGGCAATGGTTGGGAACCCCAACCCATAAACTAAAAATTAACTCATTGAAAATGTCGCTTAGTTCTAAGAAACCATTGACAGTGGGGGGGGCCAATGTTCATGGAAGTTTTAGAAAGCCAATGACGGTTGAAATTGAAGAAGTAAACTTCTTGAAAGCTGGAGTATGTACACATACTTCCTGATTTCAAATGGCTTATCAGAAATTTTTCAACAAATATATATATATATATATAACATTAAAAAAGGATGAACCTCAAAATTCTTCTTGCATACATTAGACAGTGTTCGATCATTCAGCATTGTCATGTTAGTAACAAGTCTTCGCTTTGGTTCCCCGTGTATAGGAGTGACATCTTTTGAGGTGGATTTGGAGAGCAAGAAGGTGGTGGTGATTGGCGACATCACTCCATTTGAGGTCCTGGACTTCGTTTCCAAGATCAAGTTTGCTGAGCTATGCATTGCCCCGTGAGAGTGCATCACCATGAAATTAGCAGAGACCATGCTGTTGAAGTTGCAAGTCTGAATCTTTACGTTGATTCTAGTTTACTTCTTGTGTTTGCGGAATGAAGCAATGTAAATTGTGTTAGGGACAAAGATAATGGCATCTTAATCTGCTGAGACACATTTTTTAAATGAAAGATCGTCTTATTCAATAGATAAATATAACTTAAGTTATTAAAACTGATACAGTGAAATTTACTTGCTCTTTTCTTGGAGGAAGCATTGAAATTGTTTCGAATGACAGCAGAGAGGGATTTTTTTTTCTCGGCAAACGATATAAACCTGATTTAAGGCTTTTTATTGCTATTTTTAGAAAAAAAACAAAAATAGGCAGAGTGGATAAAAGATCATCAAAAAGTTCCATTGCACTTGAACTTGGGTCTCTTGGGTGAGAGCCGAGTATCCTAACCAACTAGGGGTCGTTTGGAACGGGGTTAAGCTAAGCTGACTCCGTTCTGATCAGATTATCTTTTAAACACCAAAAATTTAACCGCACTATTATTATTTAATTCATTTAAAATATAATAAAATTTTGATTAAAATGCCCTCACTTGATCTGAACCGTCGGATCTCGATCC